>JACEEZ010020273.1:0-14830 GCA_016584305.1 Chionoecetes opilio
TTACGTGCCAAGACGAGTTGGGCAGCCACTGGTGGTGCAGGGCAGATGGGTGGAGGGGGTGCACAGGCGCTGAGCATGGGTGGGAGTTTGGTGCCAGGCGCATTGCGGAAATACAGGGTGGCCATGGCTAGGGTGTCTGTGTCGACAAATTCAGCTATTGTGGAGTCCACATCTGTGATCTGTGCAGTGATTGCAAGTGTCTACGTTCAGTATAGCGGATGGCCGATCTTGACACTGAGCCTCTAAAGGAGTACGGCACTGATTATGGGCGTCTTGCTGTCAGGGCCTCTCCGTTCACTCTAGACCCGCGGAAGTTCTCAAGGCATGACCCCGCAGTATATCATGTTATACATGCATACATGATACACTATTATCTTCGGAAATGTAGGGTTCTATAAGATTATCATATAAAACACAGTAAACACATTAAATAAATGTCATTATGAGACTGAAGAAATATGCATTCACTTAAACTCGTCGTCATGTAAAACTTTGTGAGACAACTTATAACGTGGAACATATCGATTGAAACATAATTTCATTAGCTTTCATTGATATATTTCGTTTTCTGATAAATGAACTAGAACTATGCATAAATTAGCGTTAACTAAATAAATCGCCGGTGGGGTTCGCCTCGCTCTCTCTCTCTCTCTCTCTTCTCTCTCTCTCTCTCCTCTCCTCTCTCTCTCTCTCTCTCTCTCTCTCTCTCTCCCCTCTCTCTCTACTTCTCTCTCTCTCTCTCCATATATTAAATATATATATATATATATATATATATATCAGAGAGAGAGAGAGAGAGAGAGAGGAGAGAGAGAAAAGAGAGGAGAGAGAGAGAGAGAGAGAGAGAGAAGAGAGAGAGAGAGAGAGAGAGAGAAAGTACAACTTCCCGACGTAGTCAAACTAATCCAACCACCATATGATCACACAATCAGGAGTGTAGCGGTGACAGAACCATCTGCTCCCGGGGCGGGGATAGGGCGGTGGTGCAGCAGTATTGGCAAGTGTCAAGGAAGTTCCGCAGGGACTTATCGATGCACGGCCAGTTTTACACTGACGCGTGCCCGCCACTTCATACCCGCCATCCCTGGTGGGCTGAGTGGAAATTATCCAGGACCCTTGTTCGCAGCATGCTGGGATGACAGGGCACGAGTCCATGAGGGCTACGCCGTCCACTGCCCACAGGTGGTCACGCACACCCTAGAATGGGAGGAGAGGCGTGGTCACGTCCTGTCGCTGGGGTGGGAAGCCTTCCTGTATCACGTGCAACAGCGATGCATAAGTGGCGTCACGGGCCCCCTAAGACTGCAGTTGGCTCCCGGATATTACCCTTTCATGACAGGCCACAAACAGGGTGGCAATGGCGGTAGTGGAGACAGCTTGATCCACATATAGGGACTCTGGTGATGCAGCAATCCCGGACGGATTGTCAGACACGAGATGGGGGAAATATGGACGTGGCATCGGTGCATCGGTGCTATTTTCCACTTGCGTGTGGATGGTACAGTGGTAATGAAGTGTGCACTCTTTTATGCGGAATAGTCGCGGGTTAGGTATCCTGTCCAGAGTGTGGTCAACGAAGATGGCTAGCTAGGAGTTGGCGGTGATCAACGACTACGATGAGTGTGGACCAGCCGATGACGAACATGTGCACCGGTCTAGTGCATTGGCGACAGCCAACGCCTCACCTTCAATGAGAGCATAGCGAGACTCTGCAGGAGTAGTGAAGCGGGATCCTGCGAATACCTGTTTCCATCCCTCACAGCAGCAATTGGGGACAGACGCTAGAGGGCAGGAGCAGTATTGCTGTAGCATGAGGAAGCCAGGATGGGTTCCGACTGTCAGGGCCAGACAAGTTGGGCGACCGACGTCAAAGGACCGAACGCAGTCCTCAACCATTGCCAGGATGTGATGCTTGGATGATTTAAAACCCACGGAAAGGTTCTCATCCCAATATAATGGTGTGGAGGATTGCACCATATCCCAAAATGGAGCCATCTCGGGTTTGATGCAGTACGCCCAGGCCACCTGCTTTACCAGGCCGAACCAAGACCGGGCCTCCAGGGGATGTCTCGCGGGGCTGGGAAATCTCTGATGGCACGCAACATATCCGCACACGGTTTGATAGACGTGGCGGTTAGGGGGAGTGCAACAAAGCTGACGGAAGGTTGACAAACACGAATTTATCGGAGTTGCAAGTGATTGCATTACGTGTGCATAAGGTGAGGTAGTCAAGCGTTGTGCCAGAACGCACCTCCGATGTCATTATCCCAGAGAAGGGTGTCGTCCACACATTTGACCATCCGTGTAAAGTCGCAGACAATGTCGTTGAAACGACGAGTTTCCCCCCCGTCCGGGGGGGAAAATTGGGGACGCGTCCCCAGCAATGTCGTCGATACGATGATGTTAGGCGTCCCCAGCCGCTAAGTAGCCCTGTGGTGCCCGTTTGTAGCGGTAGTGGCAACATTCTGTGATTAACGTTGTCGCTTCCCTGCTGTCTTAGTCGATGAGGACAGCGTGTTAACCGTTCCACACGTCGGAGACTGTCTTACAGGTTCCTATATAAACTGACTGAGCGAGATTGAACGGGCTTGGTGTATGGTGAGTTTCGAGAACATAAGAAAATAAGGAAGCTACAAGAGGCCGTGAGACCTACACGAGGTAGTTCATGCTACTTAACACTACCTACATCCACCTTTCATCCCCATCCATTAATTTATCAGGCCTCCTTTCAATGCTCTCTAATGACTCCGCACTGACTACCTGTCTACTGAGTCCATTCCAATCATTTACCACCCTATTTGTGAACCAGTTTTTCCCTATTTCTTTATTAAATCTACGCTTTTCCAGCTTGAATCCGTTACTTCTTGTTCCACCCTGGTTACTAAACGTAACAAATTTTCCTACCTTTCCTATTATATCCCTTATCCACTTAAAAAAATTATAATCAGATCGCCATACTCTGCGTCTTTTCCCCCCCCCCCCCCCCTATTGAGTTGTAAATTGTATAGCTTCAATCTCTTTCACTAACGAAAGTAACGACGTTTGAATAATTCTGGTCATCCTTCCTCGCACTGGATTCTAACAAGGTTAGATCCATCCTTTAATATGGAGCAAAATGAAACGCATAGTCAGGGAGGTCTGACTAGAACAAATAAAGCATTAGTAATAACCACAGCACTTCTACTTATAACCACTTCTGGTTAATGAATCCTAACACTAGTAGCTCTAGTTCTAGCTCAATACATTGTTTCCTTGGTCGGAGGTCTGTGCTCACCCTCACTCCAGATCTTTCTCACCTTCTGCTACTGTTCAGGATACATGCGATGGTGTATCTATTACCCGGGTGTTTTTCCAACATATATAACGCTGCAACTTATGAATATTAAATTCCCAAATTCGCATCTGACTACCACTCATTAAGTTTACTAAGTCTCCCTGCACTATGTTTACATCATACTGTGATCAAATAATACTACACTACCTTAGTTATCTGCAGCAAACATGCTGATATCACTGTGAATCCCACTATCCAAGTCGTTGATGTAAACAAAACTAGTAATGGACCCAAAACAGACTCTTGTGGAACCCAACGTGTCAATGCTCATTTCAGATATAGAACATTAATTGTCAACCTTGTTGCCTATAACTTAGCCAAGATCTAGATCAACGAAGAACCTTCCCATCATTTCATGAGCCCTAACCTTATTTAAGAGTCGTAGTGTGGTACCTTATCATGCCGTTACTAATGTCCAGGTATATTATATCATAATCCGTATCATTATCTGCCGTCTCATGACTTTCTATAAAAACCACTAAATTAGAAAGACATGACCTACCTTGATGAATCCATGTTTTGAATCATGAGCAAACTATGTTTTTCTCTAAATGGTCTCTCATGTTTTTTTGTGCTATAATAGATTCCAATAATTACCTACCACTGACGTAAAACTAAGGGCGATAATTGGAATTTGACATTAGTTCCACAACACCTTTTGAATTAGGACTACCTTGCCTTCCTCATATTTACGCACTTCGCCTATATCAAACTGATTTCCTAAAAATGTGCAATCAACGGACTCACTAACAACCTCTTTGCATTCGTTAATACTCTGGGATAAACTTCATCTGGTCCTACCGGTGACATAAAATTCTTCACTTATTATATACCCTTCATTCTATCATTTTCCTAGTTAGCAAAATAGCTTTTGAGTTTTTTATCACTATCGGTATATCCCACGTTCCACTAATCAGGGATCGTCGGTTTATCCTCATGGGTAAAAACCATAAAGAAATAATAATTTTACTAAAAATAGTTTATAATATTTTACACATATTCTCATCTGTACCTACGATCTCACCCTGCCCTATTTTTAAGCGGCCCATTGATTCCATAGTCTTGTAATATACCTGAAAAAACGCTAGGGTCGTTCTTGGCCTTGTCCAGCGACTTTAATCTCATAATTGTCCTTAGTAATCTGTAATCTCTGCACTGTCCTCCCATCGCGTTATACTGGTCTTTGCCTACCTGTCCAGCCTTGAACCAAATGTATCGCTGAGAAGATCAGAAGGTGGAGAAGATCTGGAGGGCGGGTAGCTCAGATCCGTCCTAAGAATCAATGTAGTGAGGCTAGAAATAGAGCTAACAGGGTGTTAGGAGTCACCAGGAGTGTTAAAAGTAGAGTCCTGATTTTATTTTAAAGCTTTATTTGGCATTGTCAGACCTCACCTAGGACTATTGCGGTTCAGTTTGGTCTCCGTATTACAGGAGAATATAGCCTGTTAGAGTCAGTGCTGAGAAAGATGAAAATGATTCATTGGGATGCGTAACTTTAGTTCATGAGAGGAATTGAACCATTAAATTTTAAATTCACTCGAGAGGAGTAGAGTAAGGGGCGATATGGATAGAAGGTTCTAAGGGGACCGCCCACCCTGAATATATGAAAATCATCGAAAAATACAAAAAATCTGTTTAAGTCATATAATGGTCGCTGGGCCTTGGGGCAACACACTGGTAAAATAGTTTTTTTTCCCAAATAAGGATATTAAAGTGATTTTAACCTCCCGGTCCCTCTACCTCCGGCACACGCGAGCGCACGCCGCGTTAGTTTACATCAGTTTTGAACAACAAAAATATCAATTATAATGCTATTTATGGGTTTCTGAGGCAATGAATGAATACTTATACGTCTGGCAATGCATGCGAGAATGTAAAGGAGTACTCAGAGCTCGGGGCTTGTGCCGCGATAAGGAGGAGTTACGTCGCCAAGTAGTACCTTGTGTTAGAGGTTTCCAGCCTCATAATAACACCTTATTGAGTCAGGAACCCGTTTACACACCCAAAAGCACAGAAAAACGAAAAGAAGTGTATCTGAAGTAATCAGAATACCAATCTGGTATGTTCTGAAAAGTACTCATACCTGGCGACAATGAGACCTTACCTTGAGTGACAAATATCCTGCCTGCAGGAGGGCGACCAGGCCTGTATGTGCTGAAGTTACTGCAAACATTCATAATAACCTCCGAAATTAAATGGAACCTATTTCCGAAGACCCTAATAAGGTTACGGACGTTAACACTTAGTCAAACGAAAAAAAAATGTTTACGGCTCGTTACTGAAAAATGTAAGTTATTCTAACAATTTCTTTCCTCCTTCATCATTTTTTAACGATCTTTACGTAGAGTATCAATGGGGATCGCTGGATAAAAACGAAGAAAAGGTATGGTGGACATTTTTGTTTATACCACCAATTACGAACATGGCCCACTAGAGTTTCAAACATAATTCTTGAATTTTTTTCAATATGTCAAATATTTTTATTTCGCAATGATAAACAAAGATAGAGAAAAACCAACACCAATAATTTTCTTTAAAGTAGAAGACGTTAATGGTTAAACAAATAAAAAAAATGCATTAATAATATATTTGAACATGCTTTCAGTCTTGAAAATCCCGTATCAAACTAATGTTAACTGGTGAGATTAATTAACACACGTTCACTCGGTTTGCGCTGATCAAAACTGACTGAAGGAAGATGTTGTGAACGCTGGGCTGAGGGCTTCGTGACCACGTATGATACTAGTTACTGGTGCGTCACCCTCCTACCCAACCCCCTGTGTCGCCAAACTTGCGGAGTAGGAATGAAGGGCATATCCCGCACCGGCAATAACACTATTTTTCTTAATTCTTTGCATATTATTTGCTATCATTACTATATACATTGTACTGACTGAACGTACGAGTAGTGGTGTCTGGAAAAGGTGTTTGTGACGGGTGTGGAATAGGAATATGAATTATGAATTCAAGATCACTGTCATTTTGTAATTAGCACATAATATTTTACGGTTTCTCGCGGAAACTCGGGTGATGGTCGGTCGGAACCCCAGGGTTCCGCGGAACCCCAGTTGGGAATCAACTGCTTTAACCGTAACCTTAACCAAACCTTGAACCAACATAACCTAACCTTTACCTAACTAAAAAACAAAAAAACAAAAAAATAACTAACCTTTACCTTAGAAAAAAAAAAAAAATAATAATTCGACAGAAACTGATTAGCAGATTCATCAAAACACATAAAACAACACCCGAAAAAAATGGTTTCGTCCACCAACCAAGTGAGTTCGGTGATCTGGACTAATACCCAAAGCATATGACAGAGTTAGACTGGGATGGAAGGGGGATGATATTGAAGGGTTTTTAAAACGAGTGTGTATGGAGTGGAGTATGTATGTATAAATATAAGCTTTTCACCTGTGGAGTATGCATACCTAACCTAAAACTGAACCTTTACCTTAAACTAACGGTAACATAACCTAACCCATTACCGTCGGCGAGTTTTACCAATTTGTGTAGGGACGAGCATTTCGGTAGGACGAGAGTACCAGGTCATGAAGGCAAGGACGAGTAATGTCACGTGGTTATGACAACTTGTTTATGGATGGAGTAATAAGATAATCAAAAGCAAGGGTTGGGATGTTGGATCATACTCAGAGTCATGTATTGGCTCGTCAAGTAACACTTAAACCATGATGTACCACTACCCACACTACTTATTATGAGGAAGGACAACAAAAAGGAACTCAATACTAAGGTACTTTAATACGATCATAACATGAATATGTAGAAACTACAAAGAGAAACACTCCGACGACCCATGAAAAAATTCGAATGTTTTGGGCGAAATTAGATATTCCAGGTGCTATATTTCCGTGCTCGCTGACAACCTAGGAGAAGACCTGAGGTGTGGTTGATGTGCAGAGGCTTCTAAACCAGGGAAAACATCACAGCTGAGTCTTCATTAAGAAGTAAAGCAAGTGGTAGGGACACATTACTGTACCACCAGTGCTTGACCTTTTGACGAGGACTCTGTTGTGAACTCTGTTTTCTTGGCTTAAAAGCCTCCGCAAATCAGCCAGTACCCCAGGTCTTCTCTCTACAGTGTTGTCAAAGCGAGAAAAGAGCACAGTAATATAGCGCACCTGGAATATCAATTTCGCGCAAAATAACTCGAAATTCTTCAATCGACGTAGTTTCCCTTCGTTAGGTCTACCCGCGGCGACCCGGACTTATCCCTACAATGGCACAGATGTAAACAAACGTGACGTATTTATGTCTGGGGCCCATTAGACTGATGATCTGCATATGACTCAAAAATTCAGAAAATAGAAAACTAAAAAACCGACAGTTTGACCGAAAATGACCTTAAGTATTGACCTTTGAAAGGTTAACATTGACCTCAAATCATGAAAATAACATCAGGAAGTGGATTCCTCCCACCTCGAAAACCCCTGCAAAAGTGGTATCATACATGGTTCCAACCCTTTGTTATTTAACTGATTTCCTTAACCGGGTGGCGGTTCATTTTGTATTCGCCAATATGGCGGCCCGGAGGGACACCCGTTTGGCGCCCGTCAAAAATCAAAAGGTATGGCATGGACAGCTTCTGGGCCCAAATGTTGTGTTTCGGAGGAATTTTGAACCAAGACGGCCCCAAACATATCCTTTAGGGCCTTACTATCTGACCTCTCTTTCCTGTCTGTAAACAATCCCTTGCCTCCCTATTTTTCAAAGTAATGTCGGAATAAAAATATAACAAGCGGTATGAGGCACCCAAAACAGTATGGCCTCAAGGACACACAAAGTCGGTGGGCTGAGGCTGTGAGAGTGTGTGCTAACTCCAGGTACTGAGCAGACAAAGCAAATAGACTAATTGAGTTAGTGTAGTCGCGTCGTCGACGTTTTGAGGATGTGAGGACAGCTCTTGGCGATGTCAGACAAACGTTCAGAACAAAAAGTTCAGAGCGCAAACACACCTGCATCGGTCACAGAAAAAAAAAATATGCACCCGCATTGAGCACTGGGATGTTTCAGAGAAAAGACCTTCCACTTATTTGTGCAAGACACGAACTAACGTGCACACACAATTGTCCACACATTGCACTCTACTTTTACCTGTATTTCTACCTGACGTATGATTGACCTTTCCATCCCCGGTAAGGTATGCGGCGCAGCATCTGCATCGGCTCGATACGTGATAACGGAGATACTTAGATCTTGGATCCTATCTAGACAATCCAAACGCACCAACATCGAGGTCAGTGACGATACAAATAACACTGGTCGAACAAAAAAAATCGAAGAATGGTTCTGGACTAAATGAGAGATTATAGGTCAAAATCGACCCTGCTGAACTCGAATCTGATGTTTCAATTAACTCATCAACGTCCAGTTTTTGAGAACCAGGCGCAATTCATGAAAACATATGGGTTAACATCAGCAGAAAGAGGTTTTCACCAAGTTTTCATTTTAAACTTTAATCTTTTTTTTCTCAAGCCTATTTCGGTTTGCATTCAGCCCAGTGTTTTTGATCAGTGTGGTTTGTGCAGTGAGCAGGGAGGTGTGCGCGCTGCTTATTGGCAGGGGTTAGCAGGCTGTGGAGTACTTTTTACCTACGATCATAAAACTATTGACATATGTTTAAAACATTTTATTTTCTTTTGCAGATTGATGTGCTTTGATTTAGTGGAGTCCTAATTTTAGTTGGTTTAACGTATATAGTACCTTGTACACGGGCTGTGATGGAGTGCCCGTAACTGTGTGAATGATCGGACAGTTTTGTTACATATTGTGGAATTTTTACCCCTGACAGTCTGAAGAAAACCTCTTACAGAATGTTAAAGCAGCTATCTGCATTACTTTCAAGTGCCGTCGTATATAGGTGATCAAGATAAGAAGTGGGCCCCTCAGTAGATGCAACCCCTGTGTAACATTGAGTGAATGGATGGTGGCAACGGCAGCAGGCATGGCATTCGCCACCCAATGGTTTGGCGTGAACAAAAGGATCACAGTTAATGACTGCTACTTCTGCCTCATAACATCAAAGGATATCAGTAAAAACGCGAGCTAAAATCAGGTATCCTGACGTACCTTCTGCCATCGGCTGTGCCACATTGGTCCTGATCTTTTCCAGTTTCCAAATGTTCAATGCAAGTGCTATAAGTGAATCAGATTCGAACGGAGGAGGAAATCCCATGGATACGACTTTCAGAAAAGCAGACACAGAGAGCCCAAATCATCAGTCAGGAAATGCTACATGACCTTGCTAGGGACCTAGGATTACCCAAGGAGAAAAGTGAAGTCCTTGGATCTTCGTCTCAAGGATGGAATTTGCTACAAGAAGGGAGTTCTCATCACCACGTTTCGTCCGTAGACATAAAGAAATTTCAAAGCTTCTTCAGATGGAACACAAGCTCTGTTACGCTTGATGTGACACACTCATGGAACAAACTTGAGAGTCTCACACTATGATAGACGTGAGTGGCGGCTGTTCATAGATTCAGGAAAAAAACACGCTAAAGGCCGTTTTTCTGCATAAAGGACATAAGCTTCCGAGGCTTCCATTGCGCAGGCCATGAAAGAGTGAAACTATGAAAAAACTATGAAGACTTTGTTATCTGCTGTTAAATATGAAGAACATCAGGGAATTCTGTGTGGGAACTGAAGGTTAATCTCCTTGCTTCTAGGACAAAGTTAGGGTACATAAGCACATGTGTTTTCTTTGTTTGTGGGACTCTAGAGCGGACAGCAAAACATTACAAACCAAAAGGAATGGCCAGCACGAACGAAAGGGATTCACCTGGCAGGTTCAACTGTATGTACAAACCTCTTGTTGACAGTGAAAAGGTTTACTTACCTCCATTTTGCATCTGAAACTTGGGTTAAGAAATTTTTGTGAAGGCCATGGATAAAATGGGGTGGCTTTCAGATTGTTAGACAAAGTTGAAACGCACTGTATCTGAAGCCAAAGTAAGGCAGGTGGTTTCAATGGCCCTCAAATTGGTCAACTATCAATGAATGATGACTTTGTAAAGAGCTAACTGCCTGGAAAAAAGCTGCATTGGAAGAGCTTTTTGGCTGTTATTAAAGAACTACCTAGTAATGTGCGAGCATGAATTATGAGAGAAATGAAATGACATGTTGAAAGAGCCTATCATGCTCTTGGGCTCGGATGTCACTCAAAATCCACTTTTTCCATTCACATCTGATTTCTTCCAACGATCTTGGCGCGGTCAGTGATGAGGCAGGAGGAACGTTTCCACAGGACATTGCCAACCATGGAAAAACCAAATACCAAGGACGATTCAGTCCCAAACCATGATAGGGACTATTGCTGGACGCTACAACGTGAAAGTAGCTGCTCCTACAAACGAAAGAGCACAAAACTACAGAAAACCACTTCTGATGTACTATGGAGCAGGGTGAGTACTTTTGTTCCTGTGTGTTAGGTATAGTTTTGATCATATGTATATTAATAACAATTTGAGATCTTGACGTTCTTCTGAAGAAACAGTCTAGATCTGACGTTCTCGAAACTAGAGCATCTTCTCTCAAAAAAAATCTTCTCGAAGTTGTGTGCCAAAATACAGACATATATATAAGAAATACTATATTAATATATAATTATATATATATATATATATATATAATATCTATATATATATATATATTATATTATATATCTATATATTATATTATATTATATAAAGTCAAAATTTGTCGTGATTTGGCATATTTCGGAATTTCCAAGATGTGCACATGTCGGATATATTTGAACATAATTTAAGTATATTTTTTGCCAGATATGTACATTAGGCCTAATAAAGACGCAGGGCACCACCATAATTTAATTCGAGTAATATATATTAAACGTGGGGGATTGTTTCGATTAATTATATAATTATATATTAGTATATAATTATAATAGCTATTAAAATTTCAAAATGCCGATATTTCAAGAACTAGACGTGCTAGAAGAAAAAGCAATGCCATTTTGAATCAGCAGTGAAAATGCTTTCCAACCCACACACAATGAACTCAGAACCATTTTTGGCTTGTCGACCAGTGTAATTACACAAAGCTGGAATTAAACTCAAGAACCGTAAGTGGGGTTAGAACACGTGATGCTGCACGCAGCCTTTCGAACGCAGCTAGTCCTACACTGAGGACACTTACCACAGGATATTCACTTTCTATAAATTGTCCATTGCCAAGTTACATTGTACATTGTAAAGACCGATTCTAAGGTATTTTTTCAGGTCTACAACAAAGGACTAGGGAATTAGTGGGACCATTAGAAAATGAGTGGGAGAGATTGGTAAGCACGGGCTGAGGATTATGTGTAAAAATTGTAAATGATTTTTCTTAAGGTTTTTTACTCAGGAAGACAAACAGACGGTACTGATAGTGGAAAAGATGTTTAGAGGACGAGGATGATGATAAACTCAAAAGATATTGTGAAATAGGGAAAATGTAGATAGAAGAAGGTATCGATGTAATGAAGAAAGAATTTTTAAGTCAGCAGGACAGATGAGGGGGGGGGGGAGTTTATCCAGAGTATTAAAAGAATGCAAGAGGTTGTTTGGAGGCGCTAGCGCATATTTTTAAGGAAATTGGTTGATATAGAGAAATGACGTCGATGTAGAGGAAGGAGAGTTAGTTCCCATATTCAAGAAGAAAGATAGAGGAATTTAATTTCAAAATTACGCCCTTAGCCTGACGTCAGTGGTAGGTAATTATCTGAAATCTGTATTGCAGAAAAATTAGAGAGCATCTAGACAAACATGTTGGTAAATGATTCAACAACATGGGTCACCAAAGGTAGAACTAATGTACCTAATTATTGAGTTTTTATAGGATAGTTTAGAAACAGCAGATAATGATGGAGGATTATGATATAGTATTACCTGGACTTCAGTGAGGCATTCGGACAAGGTGCACATGGGAGACCTTAAATAAGGTTAAGGACATGGAAACATGGGAAGGTTCTTCGTGGATAGATCTTGGCTAAATGATAGGCCAACAAACGGTACATAATGGTTATAAAATCTGAATGGGGGCAAGTAACAATTGGGGTTCCACAAGGGTCTGTTTTGGGTCCATTACTATTTTTTATTTACATCAACGATTTAGATAGTGGGATTAGTAGTGATATCAGCAAGTTTGCGGATGATGCTATGGTAGGTAGGATTATTAGATCACAGTATGATGTAAACATATTGCAAGGAGACTTAAATAAATTAAATGAGAAGGTAGATAGATGGTGGATGGAATTTAATATTGATAAGTGTAGCGTAATGAATGTTGGTAGAAAAAAATCCTGGTAATATATACATCATACGCAATGTATCGCTGAATAGATCAGAAGGTGAGAAAGATCAAGGAGTGCGGGTAGCCGCAGACCTCCGTCCTAGGAATCAATGTATTGAGGCTAGAAATCGAGCTAACAGGGTGTTAGGATTCATTACCTTAGTGTTAAAAGTAGAAGTGCTGAGGTTATTCTAAAGCATTATTTGGCACTAGTCAGACCTCACCTAGACTCGAGGTTCAGTTTCGGTCTCCATATTACAGGATGGATAAAGCCTTGTTAGAATCAGTGCAGAGAAGGATGACCAAAAGTATTCATGTAATGCGTAACTTTAGTTATAAGAAGAGATTGAAGCTATTAAATTTACACTCAATCGAGAGACGTAGAGTAAGGAGGGATCTAATAGAAGTGTTTAAGTTGTTAAAGGTATACAATAAAGGCGATCTAGGAAAAGATATTCCGGCTACTAAGCATGGTAGAACAAGAAGTAACGGATTCAAGCTGGAAAAGAGTAGATTTAAAAAGGAAATAGGGTAAACTGGTTTACAAATAGGGTGGTGAATGATTGAAAATGGACTCAGTCGTCAGGTGGTCAGTGCAGAGTCAACAGGGATCTTTAGAAGGAGTCTGGATAAATTCATGTATGGGTAAGAGAGGTGGATGTAGGTATTATTAAGTAACAGGAACTACATCGTGTAGGTCTCACGGCCTCTTGTAGTTTCCTTATTTTCTTATGTTCTTTCTTATGTAACAACAATAATAATGTTCGAAATAACCAATGAGAGGATTTTACTTTACTAACCTTCGTATTGGTATTGGCAGACAATCTGTCTAAGCAAATACATTAGGGATTTGTCAGTGCATAAAACATTGAGTACAAACCTGATCATATACCATATTTATAGCACCCGCAGTGCGCACTAGATGTTAGAGAAAGACCTTCAACTATTTTGTGCAAAACACTAACAAACGTGCACACCACACGTGTCCACAATTACCTACACTTTTACCTTTATTTCCACCTTGCACGTCACTGATTGACCTTCCTTCTCTCGGTAAGGTATGGGGATCAGCATCTGCATCGGCTCCGACGTGATAACGGAGATACTTATGATATTTGGATCCTATCTAGACATCCAAACGCACCAACATCGAGGTCAGTGACGATACAAATAATTACCACCATGCCAGAATTAACGCAAGCAGCAGTGAGTGGGGTTATTACATAGTGATGCTGCACGCAGCCTTTCGCACGCAGCTAGTCCTTATCACTGAGACACTACCACAGGATATCAATTTCCTATAATTTGTCCATTACCAAGTTACATTGTAACATTGTAAAGACCGATCGCAGATGTTTCGCAGGCGCGGAATTATTTTAGTAGCTGATGACCGACCAGAACAACCGGGATACCCAAAGTAGGGAGTGGTAGTTAGGCGGCAGCAGAGGGGTTCGAAGTCGTCGTGAGCTACCACTACGTTATGGGAGAGGAGTCTAGCCTTGGTCGCCACCCTGTTTATTACTGTCTGGACTATGTGTATCCTCACGTCTTGTAAACTTGCAAAGTAAAATGCACGAAGCCACCTCCGGTGTTTCTCTCAACTCAATGGCGCAGTGAGGAGGACTCGAGTGCGAGGATAATATACTCTTTACAACAGTGAGTTAGTGATGGCTACACACCGCACCACGCTGGACGACTTGAGTGCGACTGCCCTGAAACCCTGCCCAAAGTCATCCCGCGATGGATGACTTTGCTGCCCAACACACCACTGCCCACCGCCCATCCACCGGCTCCATCCACTCACGTACGCCGAGCACTGACTGGGCTTGTGGGCATGCAGCAACACTATCATCAAGGCCACCCCAAGCTACCACGCAGTCGTCACCCAGCCCTGACTTTGCCTCACTCTCACACCAGGTGAACTGTATACATAACATCGTGATGTCATTGCTCATCTACCACTCACCATCACTTCAAGGCACACCACAACAAGTCATCAAAACACCCGCATACACCGCACTGACGTTAGGGGGACAGCTGTCTCCTCCCCTACCTATCCATGGGCCACCGCTGCCAGCTCATGCACCCATCACCCAACCACCTGCTTTCGGCACACCTGTGTGCTTTCGGCACACCGGTGAGTGCTTCTCACATATGGTGTTCAAGGCCTCCCCCACCTAAGCACCC
>JACEEZ010020273.1:22789-60289 GCA_016584305.1 Chionoecetes opilio
TAAGTCCATAAACATGTCACAGTCTTGTGCACAGTACGGTAAAGGAAATTGAAAGATGGTAAAAAAAACTTCGCCCTTACATGACATTATCTGCATGCTACATGGCTGGAGAGAAACTGTCCATCCTTGTGCATTGTTTTGGGAAGAAAAGCTCGCTAACACAGCTATGCCCCAGCCAAGTTAAAGCGACACTTCACTACTAATCACAGCCACTTGTCAAATGAAACCGTGGATTATTTTCGAAGACTCTTGGATTCACAACAGAAACAAAAAAAAGTTTTTGAAAAGAAGGTAACCATCAGTGATAAGGAGCAAGCTATTTAGTGCTGAGCTAGTTGCCAAGAAAATGAAAAGTCACACTATTGCAGAAAGCCTAATAATGCCTGCTTGCAAAATAATTGTGAGAACAATGCTAGGTGAAGAAGCTGAAAGTGAATTAAGCAAGGTTCCTGTTTCTGATAATACAATTAGTAGGCGTGTGGATAACCTGTCCAACAATATTTCTGGTATTTTGTCTGAAATACTGCAAAATAATAACTTTGCTCTCCAAGTAGATGAGACAACTGATATAACTGGTAAAGCTCAGCTGCTGGCATTTGTACGATTTGAAAATGAAGGTGAAATAATGGAAAATTATTTTTGCTGTAAAGAACTGCCAGAAACTACCAAAGGCCACGACATTTTCAACATCTTGTCTTCTTACCTGGAATCTTGTGGTTTGTCATGGAACCGATGCGTTGGAATCTGCACTGATGGTGCTCCCTCAATGATTGGCTCAGTACAAGGCTTTGTATCACGCGTGAAAGAAAAAACCCTGAAGTCATAACAGCTCACTGCTTTCTCCACCGAGAAGTTCTGGTTTCAAAAACTATTTGGGATGATTTAAAACAAGTCCTTGATATAACTGTGAACATGGTCAACTTTATAAAGCAGCGCCCTCTGAAGCCTCGCATATTTGCAAGGTTGTGTGAAAACATGCAAAAAGATCACGTGACGCTTCTCCAGCACACAGAGGCTCGATGGCTTTCGAGAAGTAAAGTTTTGACAAGGGTATTCGAGCTGCGACAGGAACTGCTGCTTTTCTTCAAAGAGAATAATAAATCCAGTTTCTGTGAATGTCTTGAATCTACAAACTGGCAAATGAAACTAGCATATTTAGCAGATATTTATCAGCATTTAAATAACTTGAACACCAGCATGCAGGGTGTGAAGGAAAACATTCTGACTTCCACAGACAAACTTCTTGCATTTAAGAATAAACTAGCTGTTTGGAAAAAGCACCTTTCAAGAGTCGAAACGTCGAAATGTTTCCACTCCTACTTCAAGTTCAAACTCAGACTGAATATGAAAATCTCATTCCATTAATTACAAGTCATTTGGGATCACTGTCAGAAAAACTTCATAAGTACTTCCCCTCCTTGTCATCAGATACGTATGACTGGGTGAGAAACCCCTTCACTGAGTTTTCACCAAGTACAGAAAACCTACTTAGTCTGCAAGAAGAGGAAGAACTGAGTGAACTACAGTGCGATCGAACCTTGAAAATGAAATTTTATGAAGTATCACTTGACAAGTTTTGGATTTCAGCAAAGGAGAGTGCCCTGTCATCTCAGTAAAAGCATTGGATGTTTTACTCCAGTTTTCAACTTCATACCTCTATGAACAAGCTTTCTCATGCCTGACCGTCATTAAAAGCAAATCAAGAAATCGTCTTCTGTCTGTCGAGGAAAAACTGCGCGTGTGTCTGTCAAAAATTCGGCCAAGAATTTCACAGATACGCAAAGAGAAACAAGCCCAAGTGTCACACTGAAGGTAAGTCATAACATTATTGACTTATTAGTGTGAACTCTCATGACATGTGATGTAATTGTAGATTTCATATGAATTATATTGCTCAAGAACTTTTCTTAAAAAAATAATATATATATATATATATTATATATATATATATATATATATATATATATATATTATATATATATATATATATATATATATATATATATATATATATATATAAAATATATATATATATATATATATATATATATATATATATATTATATATATATATATAGATATATATATACTATATAAAATATTATATTATATATATTACATATATATATGATATATATATATATATAATATATATATATATATATAATATATTAGTATCTATATATTATAGGGGTTCCTTGAAATATGAAAATTATTACAGGGTTCCTCCAAGGTTAAAGGTTTGGGAATCACTGAGTTTTAAAAGGTTAGGTATGGTATAGCTAGTATGGTTAGGTTAGGTTTGGTTTAGGTTAGGTATAGGTAAAGGTTAGGTTAGGTTTAGGTTGGTTTTTTTCTTCATTTTTGCAAAAAAAAAAAAAAAATTCCGACAGAAACGGTTAGCAGATTCATTCAAAACACATAAAAACACACCAGAAAAAATTAGTTTCTGTCCACCAAAGTGAGTTCGGTGTTCATTTGGATATTTATCTATGCTTTCTCTAAATCCAAGAATGCAGCATACATCTTCTTGTCTTTTGCTAACATTGTCTTAATTATCATTCGCATATCTAAGATCTGATCTACACAACCTTTCCCAGTCCTAAATCTGCCTTGCTCCTCACTAACCTTGCCATTTGTGATTTTTTGTACTCTTCCAATTATGATTTTACCATACAGTTTGCCTCATCACTGTGGAGTACATGGTGACTCAATGAAGCTAAATATAAGCCAACCTGGTAACAACATTGCCAATCTAGCTAATCACAGCCCTGGAATTATACCACATTTACCACAGCTTAGGTAACCTTAGGTTACCTAACGGTAACCTAACCTAACCATTACCGTCGGCGAGTTTTCCCGCTTTGTGTAAGGACGAGCATTTCGGTAGACGACATGTAATGCCAGGTACCATGAGGCAAGGATGGGTATTAGTAGGGTCACTTAGGGCGATTCGCTTCACATTAGGTGAAGGAAGTATTTTGAGGGTCTTATCCTAAGCATTTTGTGCCGCTGAATCCGAAAATCGTAGTTGGGTCACTCGTTAGCGGTAAGTTTTCGCGCAATTTGCAATTTGGCAATTTGGCAATAAAATTGGCAATTACAAATTGCAGAATAGAACCGACGTCGTAAGACCTCGTTTTGGACTCAAATTGAAGCTTATTAAGAGTGCATAAAATGTTATTTAGTACTCCGTGGTTGTATCTGTTCGCATTACTGAACTATAATGGAAATTAGAGATAAGTGGAAAAAAATGGAAAAAAATATAAAAGGAATATATTTTGGCCTAATTTCACATCAAAAGTCATGAAAGTTTCTGGCTGTATCTGTTCTCATAAAGGCAACTACCGTCTGATTAATAAAAAATGGTAACTTTTCTCTGACTGTCCCTCATGGTCGTTTTTAATGACATACGGTAATGAAATTTCGCAAATAAATGTAAAATTTCATTGGCTATAATTTTAGAAATTAGCTATAAACCCGTAAATAAAATAAATTAAAATTTATTATATCGCAAAATTTTCCTTCCCGGTCTCGCAATGAAACGGGGTGTCATTTGCGGTGCAACTAACGGAGATGTGTCCTTCGGACCGGACGCCCAAGGAGGATGTTGGGAGTATGCTGGCCAAGTGGGCTTCGAAAGGCAAATTTCGTAGAGGCCCACAGGAAGGTCCTCTAGAAGGGACGATTGGTCGTGGCACCGACAGTGCATTGCTAAAATCCAGCCCCCCAAATTCGCGAGGGCAGTACGGAGATGAGCAACAGGACCTTGCGGGGGGCCGCCCACCCCGGACTTTCAAGGTAAAGAAGAATTTTTTTTTTCTTTTTTTCGAAAAAATCTTCGACATGAAAATATTGCTTGATTATGGTCTAGTGATTCAAGGATAGGGAGCGCAAAGTGCGTGGCACTGATTTCCGGATAAAACGTCTTGGCAATCAAGGCCAAATCATTCGGAAAGTTCTGCTACGGCATCAAAGCACCACAAGGCACCCAGCGGTCACGAAGAAGACACACGAGATGACCAAAGAGGTTGCTGGTCTTCTTCGCCAGCATAACCCCTTCACTCGCGGAAAAGCCCAACTCACCACCGCCCCTTTCCCGCAAGGGTTGTTCCAGAAAAGATGGGGAACGCACTGAAAAGGGAATCGAGGAGACTGGAAAGGGAAAAAGCTCTCTTGAAGTACAAAAAAAAGAGGGAAGGATCAGGACTGCGCAGCAAAGTCCATGGGAGGTCCTGCATCGTCAGCCTACCAATACATTCAAAACGCTGGGCAAGAAACCCAAAGTTTTCAATCGGAGGGAAGCAGGTGATTGTCCACGGGATCCTCAGACTTCACTCGGCGCCTGCTGCTCGCCCTCCAACTCGACAGCAGTCTGGACCTTCGCACCATCATCTCCAACTATGAGCTCTCCCTGTTCCCTCTTGCCCTTTTTGACGCCCAAGGCCACCCGCGGGTCACGACAAAAAGTGCCCTTCCTCAGGGTTCTGGAGAAGATAAACGCGGCGGTCTCCACGGCCTCGCAAACCCCTTCATCCTCTCGCGTGCTGGTCCTCGACGGGATGGCTCCTTTCAGCAGCACCCCGTTTCCGGCTCAGCAAACTTAAGGACCTGGTTGGATCCCTCCTGGCAGAGAGTTGCCCAACTGGGTGTTGGCTACGGGGAGTTGCACCTTGTCTTTGACGGTACGACATCGGCGCGTCCCTCAAAGACAAGACGAGGGAACAGCGAGCCCGAGGTGGAGGATCGATATCGACATCCAAGCAGCGACGAGGATCAAAGCTGGAATGACCATGGCTAACATTTGTCCACCAAAAGCAACAAGACTGCTATGACCTCTCTCATTGCCTCCCAAATCCAGCACCATTCATGGGGATTACGCGTCGTCTGCGCGTGGCGCGCCCAAAGCCGTGGCAACTTCTGGACCGGAGGGAGCCAAGTTCGCTTCAGAACAAAAAGGAAGCGGACACTAAGATGATATATCATCTCTCCATGCTCGACAAAGATGGGGAAGGCAACCGTAGTTTCTCCGGACACTGACGTCCTCGTCCTCCTCCTCCGACACTTCCCCAAGATACCCCCCAACACGTGCCTCCAGCTTGGCAAGACGACTTTCAACATTCAGCTCATCCACGATGAACTGGGCTCTCACGCGGATGTGATCACGTCCTTCCATCTCTGACGGTTGCGACACCACTTCGCCCTCTTCAGGAAAGGAAAGTTGAAAGTTTGGCCTGTGTTCCAGGCGGCCGCCCAGGCAACCCTCGACGCTTTGGGTACACTCCGAACCCCGGTCCGCTGACGCAAGAGAGCCTGGACGTGCTGTGCCGATTCGTGAGCAGAATTTACGGATATAACCTGCTCTCTGCCGCAGGCGAGGTGGACGGCACTTCAGAAGAAGAAGGTTGAGCAGCACTGGCCCCTCCGACAGTCAACGCCACCACCCAGCACATTATGCGAGCCCCACTACAGGCCGTCGCCCTGGGAGGGGCTGTGAAGAAGGAGTTGGTGACCCTCGACCCGACCAAGTACGGCTACGGACCAAACCGGCGCCTATCCCTTCCACCCTCCCTCCCCGCCCGCAAAGTATCATGGATGGGATGCAGTGGCGGATGCAAGACGAACTGCTCGACCAATCGCTGCCGCTGTCAACGCCTGCAGACTCCTTGTTCGGAGCTTTGCGATTGCTCCCCCGAGATGTGCATCAACGACGAGGAAGATGGGCATGAGGACGTCGATGGCGTAGACGAACTAGATATTCGATTTTTTTTCAACTTGTGAACGCTCGCTATCGCAAGTAAAGGATTTTTTTGTTCTAATTGTTATTTTCCAAAAATACGCGGAGGAGACTCGGTTTCGTTGTTTGAAATTTTGTGTTCTGGATTAATACTCGGGTCACTTCGGGCGGAAAAAAAAGGCTTTCGTTTCCCCTTAAGTGAAGGAAGTTTTTGAGGGTCTTATCCTAAGCAATTTTCAGTTGAAATACCCTGTTCAAACGCAATAATTGTACCCACCCTTCCCAAATTGTAATTAAATGGTTCCTAAGAACAATTGTTTGTTATTTACTTTTTTTACAAATTTTAAAAATTTAGTTTTTAATTATTAAAACTCAGGCTTTAAGGCCAAAATTATTCCTTTATATTTCTCCCAATTTTTTTTCCACTTATCTCTAATTTCCATTATAGATCATAATCCGAACAGATACAACCACGGAGTACTCAATAACATTTTTATGCACTCTTAATAAGTTCAATTGAGTCCAAAACGAGGTCTCTACGACGTCTGGTTCTCATTCCCGCAATTTGTAATTGCCAATTTTTATTGCCAAAACGCCAAATTGCAAATTGCGCGAAAACTTACCCTAACGAAGGGGACCCAACTACGATTTTCGGATTCAGCGGCACAAAATGCTTAGGATAAGACCCTCAAAATACTTCCTTCACCTAAGGTGAAGCGAAAGCCTTTTTTCCGCCCTAAGTGACCCGACTATAATGTCACCGTGGTTATGCAACTTGTTTATGGATGGAGTAATAAGATAAATCAAAACAAAGGTTGGTGATGTTGGTATCCGGTTGGTATCCGGTATACTCAGAGGTATCCGGTCATTTCGCCCACATGCCATTTCGCCACACTATGGAGTCATTTCGCCCACAGGTCAATTCGCCCGCACTATGGAGTCATTTCGCCCACACTATGGAGTCATTTCGCCCACACTATGGAATCATTTCGCCCAAGGTTACTGGTGGTTCATTCCATTTCTGCCAGAGGAAGATATAGTTACATGTCTCTCCGTGACATGGATCGTGTGGGCGAATTGACTGGGTATTATTCTAGTGTTTGCCCATACTCCCCCTCTCCCACAAAACATGCTTGGGGATGCTTGCAAAATATGCGTCGCAACCACATCGTTTTTGAGTTAGGGGTGTTGATAAAATTCCCTAGATGTAGGGAGTATTCATTGGATTTCTTCTGAGAAACACTAGACATGTGAACCTGACGATCCTCACAGAATGATGACCGAAGTGTCAAGAACCCCCCCAACCCCCCGCTAGGAGGTTAGGTTATATTTGTTTAGGTTAGGTTAGGGTTGGTTAGATTTGGGTAGTTTAGGTTAGATTTGGTTAGGTTAGGATAGGTGAGATTTGGTTAGGTTTGGTTAGCTTAGGTTAGATCTGGTTAGGTTAGGTTACCGGTGGGTCAAGCCCCCTGCTAGGGTAGGTTAATTTTGGTTAGGAAATTTTCTCTAGATATAAGGAAATTACCTTAGATCTAGGGAATTCTACCCCCCCTACACAACTCTTTAGTTACGTGCTTCCGACGCATAATTTGTTCTCCACCCGAAAACCCCGTATTCCCACAGATCCCCAAACTTGTTTTGGGAAAGTGGGAGAGTATGGGCAAACACTAGACATCTACCGTCATTTCGCCCAAGGTTACTGGTGGTTCATTCCATTTCTGCCAGAGGAAGATATAGTTACATGACTCCGTGACATGGATCGTGTGGGCGAATTGACTTTAGAGTGGGCGAATTTACTCTTACATGTGGGCGAATTGATTCTCACATGTGGGCGAAATGTCTTGTGGGCGATTGACGGTGGGCGAAATGACGGAACCCAAATCAGAGTTGCATTAGCCTCGTCAAGTAAAAACTTAAACCATGATGTACCCCTACTTATTATGAGGAAAGACAACAAAAGGAACTCAATTAATAAGGTATTTTAATACTATCATAACCATGAATATGTACAACCTACAAAGATAAGACTACGACGATGAAAAAATTTGAGTTGTTTTGGGCGAAATTGATATTCCAGTTGCTATATTTCCGTGCTCGCTGACAACATAGAGAAGACCTTAGGTGATGATTGATGTGCAGAGGCTTCTAAACCAGGAAAACAGTCACAGCAGAGTCTCATTAAGAAGTAAGCAAGCTGTAGGGACACATTACGTACCTACCAGTTGCTTACCTTTTGACGAGGTCTGGTTGTGACTCTGTTTTCTTGGTTTAGAAGCCTCTGGGACATCAGCCATTACCTCAGGTCTTCTCTATAGTGTTGTCAGCGAGAACAGAGCACAGTAATATAGCACCTGCAATATCAATTTTGCGCAAAATAACTCTAAATTCTTCCATCGCCGTAGTTTTCCCTTCGTAGGTCCACGCGCGGAGACCCCGACTTATCCCCACAATGCACCGATGTAAACAAACCGTGACGTAGTTATGGGTAGGGTCCATTACAAATGTACGGATTTTAATGTTTTAAGAACTGTATGCAATATCCTTGTGTTAATTTTTTGTGTTTTTCTTTTGTTTCAGATAATGCCGTGTCTGTGAGTGTCGACATTCCCAGCTGCAACAGTGGTGCCTGATGCCATTCTGACATGACGTCTACTAGTGTGAACTAGTCCTCTACCGACAATATTAATTGGGAACTCTGCTGTCTGTGTCAATTGAACAAACCTCACGAAGCCTTGCAAACTCCTAAAGAGAAGGAACTTGAATCTCTTGAGAGATATCTGAAAGACTTTAAAGCTATTAGTGCCGATACTCGTCCTCCTGGTATCAATATAACAATTAGTCAGCTGAATGATGGCTCAGGTATTGCAGAATCTCTTAAATCACAAAAGGCTAGGTATCACAAAACCTGCAGGAGTTACTCTAGTAGTTCTCGGGTAAAACGGGCGAGAGAGAAACTACAGAAAGAAGCCGGTCCTCAGAATACTCCAAATAAACTCAGGTCATCCAGCGAATTATATCATTTGGACAATGCAATGAGCTGTGTGATATGTGAGGGTGAGGAGGTTAACCTCCACAAGGTAGTCACCGATGTTGTAGATGCCGACTTAGAGCGTTGGGCAAAGACCAACGAAAACTTTCAATTACTTGGTATACTGGTTGCTGTAGCGGCTGATGCACATGCAGGTGACACCTATTACCAGCATCAGTGTTATTATACGTTAGAGAGACTCTGCTCGCGCTGCCGAGCGACGAGAATCGGTGCCTCCACCCTTAGATCCCATAATCTATGCTCAAATCGTAGCCCTGATCGAAAATACAGACACCACCTCATTCAAGCTCTCAGAGCTACGCGAGATTTATCAAAACCTTATGAGTGACTAAGGTCGCCCATGCTGAAATTAAAAAGAGCCTCACTCAACTTGATTCAAGAAGCACCTTCTTGACCTCTTACCTCAATGGGGTGAGTTTTCAAAAGGGAATGAAGACAGAAAGGATGTTTGTATATCGCACAAAGTCAAGGTTGCTGATGAGCTGGCAAAGACGTATAGGTCTCAAATTGAGCAAAAGATGCGCTTATTTGCATGCGTACGGCCGTGATGATGCACAAATGATGTTTACAGAGCCAGGAGCCTTACGACGGATCCTTCCCCCCTAACTGCCTCACAGCTCCAGTCTGCGAGGAAATGAGAAGTTTCTTCAATGTTCTGCTCTGGGGTCCAACAGCTCCTTCATGGGCGTGAGAAAATTGGTGGCGATGCCAATTTGGATGCTCGAGAGAAAATCACATGCAACATCTCCCAGTTGCTCATCTACAATACTTTCAAGGGTACACACCATCAGGGGCGGATTGGGTACCCTAAACCAGCCTGGAACCTACCGGCCCTATCTTGCAAACTTCAGTCACGAAAAAAATGTAGTACCCCTGCATAATAATGTATTACATTGATTCTATCTCAACTAGGTGAAAAGAAAAATGTTGAATAAATGGTATCAAACCAAATATATATTATATATACCACTTTTATATATTTGTTTCTATATAGTCTAGCTGCTCTAGCAGCTAGGAGGCGTTCCCATGCACCCCCCCTAAAACAAAATTCTGAAAGCAGTTTGAGGACCTCTAGGATCTCATCTTTCAGAATTTTGATGTTACCAGTGAAAAAAAGTGTCCCACGGGGGTCATCATTAGCAATTTCCAAGATGGCGGCTGCCCGCATGGCCCACCGATGCTTGTCGTCATATCTCAGTTACTAATCGACAGATTTCAATGATTTTGGTATTGTTATTGGAGTTTTTCGGGGTGTTGATGTCATTGCCGAGGTTTATGAAACAATTTCAGGTCAAGATCACCCGATTCAAAGAAATTTACAGACAATTTTGTAAAAATCGCTGAATTTTCACTGTTTATACATGTTACTTTTAACCTTGTTCCCATGCTTCTCCCTTAAAATACATTTTTGATGCAGGTAGAGCATCCCTAGAGCATCTACTTTAAGAATTTCCATGTCAACAGAGAAAAAAGATGTCCCATGTGGGTCATAATTAGCAATTTCCAAGATGGCGGCTGCCCGCATCCACCGATGCTTGTTGTCATATCTCAGTTACTAATCGACCGATTTAAATGATTTTGGTATCGTTATTGTAGTTTTTCGGGGTGCTAATGTCATTGCCGAGGTTTATGAAACAATTTGAAGTCAATATCACGCGATTCAAGGAAATTTACAGACAATTTTGTAAAAAATCGGTATGTTTTCACTATAGTCATACAAAAAGTATTTTTACAAATCGCCCTATATAACCACTTCCAGCATCAGGGAGGCGGTAGGTATATATAGGCATAGGTGGGCGCGATAACGAAAAAAATTATCACGATAATCGATAAATCGATAACGATAACCTTATCGGCGATAACCGATAATCGATAACTGGCGATACTTTTATCGCCCGATAAGGCGATAACCAATAAATCGATAAATCCAAAATTCAGATACTAGCGATAACGATATTGATATTTTAAATAAAAAATCTTAAATGCTATCAGTAAACTGTTAGAAAACCCTTCATTTACCTTTTGCACACTAATATCTTCTAAATTCAATGTTTATCCTGTATCTTCACTAATGAAAAGTACTGTTTTTAAGTAAAATAACTACATTTGAAAGTTTAAACTACTAAAAATGTCTTTTGCACAGCCACAGTCTAGACCAGGTTCTGCAGCATGTTTCCCTTCATAAACATGAGCATGTTGAAGTTTTCATCAGACAGGGATAAATAAAATTGTCGATTATCGCTAGTTTGGAACCAAAAGTATCGGCGATACCGATGAATCGATAACGCAGGGAAAAAATTATCGGATAACCGATAACCCGATATCGTTATCGCGATAAATTATCGCAATAACACCCACCTATGTATATAGGAGTGTTAGATGAAAGTTTAGTGCAAGGTGATGGTAATGTTTGAGCGAGAAAAGACAGAGTGAATGATGGCGGTGACAGGTCGCGCTAGGTCAACACGCACAACACAGCACAGCAGCTCTCCCTACACACGTGAGTGGAGGCTATCACCAATATGAATGTGTCATAGGGGTAGCACGACCATCTAGGATATACGCGTGTCCTAGTGATCTCATCCATAAACGACACATCCAGCCCTTCATAAGTGTAACTTGAGAGTCTGTTTGCCTCTCAGTATAATTGCCTATATTAGTCTGAAGGTGAAGTTGCTACGCTCTTCTGACATCATTTTATCTGTCTTAATGTTTAATTATGAAGATATTTCTGTGATGAGTACTGTTTTGGTATTTATTTATCTGTATCATAGGTAGTGTTTAAAGACCCAGTGAGCTACTTGATTATACAGCATACCCATATATGTTATGTTTACGTAGGTTACTTGTTTATAAAACGTATAAATAAACAAATAAACGTATTTTTGTGAGAAAAATGAAATTAAGGTGGATGGCAAAACCAAGAGGACTACTCACACTTTTCCTGCTTGGAAGAGAAAGGAATCAGGATTGGAAAAAATTAAGACTATGGCAAACACGCTGACAAAGAACCATTTGTACCGGAAAGTCAAAGATATTGATCTATTTGGAGCTGAAGCTCATTACCATGACATGTTATCATCGATTTTTCAGTGACTACCAAAATCACAAGCAGAAGCTTGAGAACAAAGCTGACTCTGACACGCGGCATGCTCGTTAGACTACTGCTCACAGTGCAGCATACAGTGTTGGAAAGGAGTTTGTAAAAAAACAGGTCATAGATAACTATCAAATCATGCCCCTTAGTTTTCTTCGTGACAGCTACGCCAATGAACTTAATGCTCAAGGTGCACCAAATCCTAACTACAGGTCTACCAAGCTAAAAGCAAGGCTTGAGAAGGATGAGGAACTTTGGAAAAAAACATTCTTTCTCCAAAGTTACTCCTAAAGATCGAGGTTGCTTCTCATTCTGGCTCATCTATAGTGCTGCCAATTCCGTAGCTGATGCGATAGCATCTGCCTATGAGTTAGAGACAGGGGGTCAGTTGAAGAACACTGCTTGGTACTTGCGACAGGTAATCATGCAGGCTTTCCAGGAATCAGCTGACCTACCGTGGCCACCAACTGCTGATGAGTTGGATAAGCGAGCAGAGGAGGAATTGTCTGTGGAGCTCAAGGAATTCCACATCCTAGTGCTCTCCGACTGTGGCCCTGAGATGGAGATGTGCGAAAAGACTTGCCTACTCTATTGGAGAGGACCTCGGTCGAGCAGTGACTGGAAATTATCAATTATCGAATCGAAATGGAAATGATCGAATTAATCTGAAAATTATCGAGTGGCAGTGGAAATTATTAAAGCATATATTATTGTGCACAACTCTTCGTCATCTCTACCGCAGTTAACAGTTAAGGATAATTTTGAACCAACTGGGTCATTTTGAATCTTACGACCTTGGGTTAGAGCTGGAGACTGCCTTAGCAAAGGCCCTAGATGATGATTCAATTTATCTTACCCTAACATAATGTAGGGAAGGAAATGCTTTATTTCACAGTGAATGGGATAAAATTTCAACAATATTACAACAAACACCCATGGGTCGAATGTAATCAATAGTGCTGGGGGCATTATGATCCAGGAGTTAAGGCCTGATACTAACCAATGCACTGAACCCTATGAAAACTATGTTTTATGTTTCCTCTCTATGAAAAAGTAACAAGAGAAGCTTTCTATCTTCACTATGCTGAAAAGCTTGTTTTCAAGTCAGCAGTCGTACGTACGCCATTTTTCAGACATTTTCTTCATCCTCTTCCTTCATGTGTATGAATTGACACTCACAGTTTTCCTTGACACTGGGACAGGCACACACCGAAGACTTATCAACATCAGTGAACTAGCAAATGAACTGGGCAAAGACTGGTGTTCCACTTTCCTTGGCTTCTATGCATTTTCGGGGGAGGACTGCACCAGTGCCTTCAAGGGCAAAGGGAAGGTGGCACCACTTAATAAACTAAAGAAAAGTCTCAGATTTCACACAGCTTTCAGGTATATTCTACTTGCATGTGAGCAAATATATGTTCATATATATATATATATATATATATATATATATATATATATATATATATATATATATTATATATACATGTGTATATATATATATATATATATATATATATATATATATATATATATATATTATATATATATATATATATATATATATATATATATATATATATATATATATATACATATATATATATATATATATATATATATATATATATATATATATATAATATATATATATATATATATATATATACACATGTATATATATTCGAAATAATTATAGTAATAACCATACTGCATATAATATGCTGCAGGCAGCTTGGTGAAGCATAGAAGGTGGCCCCATAGATACTGGAGCAGTTGGAGGCCTTCACCTGCACCATGAATGGTCATGCCCGTGAGTCTTCAGTGAACGTGGTGAGGTGCAAACTGCTCAAGAAGATGGTGGGAGAAGACCAGACACTGAACTTTAAGTCAAAGATTGGCATGGTTCACTTGGCTCCATGTCAGGACTCGCTCATCCCTCATATACAGCGAGCTAGCCACCGTGTGGCCTGCTACAGGTAAGCAGCAGAGCCTTTCTTTGAACAGCCAAAACCATTTATCATAAGAGATAAGGGTGGCTGAAAACAGAGAAAGGGGTGATCAAGCCTGTGTGGTCAATTGGCCCTATTTTGCCCACATCACTTCTGGATCTCTTGGACACTGATGACATTGGAAAACATCACAACCGGCAAGAGTATGAAGATGTTGAGCCATATCCAGAGGATGAAATGGAGATAGATGATGATAATTTTTCAATGGTGTCTGATGATGACTCGGACTGTATGAATTAATAAACAAAACAAAAATGAAAATTGATTGCTTAGAATGACTGCTCTTCAGTCCTTTTGAAACTTAAATGACTTATGACAGCACCAACACTTTGGCTTGTATTTCAAGCAATAATTACTCTTCTATATAAATTTTTTTGGAGCAGAAAAAAATATTGTATATAAAAAAGAAAACCGGGAGATTTTTTTACAAAACTGTCTGTAAATTTCCTTGAATCGATGATCTTGACCTCAAATTGCTTCATAAACCTCCACAATGACATCAGCACCCCGAAAAAATACAATACTGATACCAAAATAATTTAAATCAGTCGATTAGTAACTGAGATATGACGACAAGCATCGGTGGATGCGGGCAGCCGCCATCTTGGAAATTGCTATTTATGACCCCCGTGGGACATTTTTTTTTCTCTGTTGACATCAAAATTCTTAAAGTAGATGCTCTAGGGATGCTCAAACTGCATCAAAAAATATTTTTAAGGGAGATGCATGGGAACAAGGTTAAAAGGAACAAGTATACACAATGTAATTGAAGCGAATTTTTACAAACTTGTCTGTAAATTTCCTTGAGTCGGATGATCTTGACCTGAAATTGTTTCATAAACCTCGGCAATGACATCAGTACCCTGAAAAACTACAATAACGATGCAAAAATAATTGAAATCGATTGATTAGTAGCTGAGATATGCGACAAGCATCGGTGGGCCATGCAGGCAGCCGCCATCTTGGAAATTGCTATTTATGACCCCGCGGGACATTTTTTTTCACTGATAACATCTAAATTCTGAAAGATGAGATCCTAGAGGTGCTCAAAATGCTTTCAGAATATTGTTTTAGGAGAGGTGCATGGGAACGCCTCCTAGCTGCTAGAGCAGCTAGACTAATAGTTCCTATACAAGTGATTGTGGGCCCTTCGGACCCATGTATTGGTATTTGTAGTAGTATATATTAGACAACAATGTGAGTGCAAACTCCAATCGTGTTGTTGCTGTCGTTGGTCACTGGTCAAAGTGCCTCAGGGTAGATCACCTACCACCACCGTAGCCTGCCTCACCCCAACCCCACGCCTGTCTCGCCTCAGCTCCACGCCTGCCTCACCCCAGCACCACGCCTACCTCACCCCAGCCCCACGCCTGTCTCACCCCAACTCCATGACTGTCTCACCCCAGCCCCACGCCTGCCTCACCCCAACCCCACGCCTGTCTCACTCCAACCCCACTCCTGCCTCACCCCAAACCCACGCCTGTTTCACCCCAGCCCCACGCCTGTCTCACTCCAACCCTACGCCTGTCTCACCCCAGCCCCACGCCTAACTCACCCCAGCCTCACGCCTGCCTCACCCCATCCCCACGCCTGTCTCACCCCAACTCCACGCCTGTCTCACCCGAGCCCCACGCCGAACTCACCTCAGCCCAACGCCTGTCTCACCCCAACTCCACGCTTGTCTCACCCCAGCCCCACGCCTGTATCACCCCAGCCCCACGACTGCCTCCCCCAATCCCCACGCCTGTCTTGCATGTACACTCACACACACACACACACACACACACACGCACACACACACACGCACACACACGCACGTACGCATGCACGCATGCACGCACGCACACACACATGCACACACACACACATACACACACACATACACACACACTCACACACACACAAACGCACACACACACACGCACACACGCACACACACACACACACACATACACACACACGCACACACACACACACACACACACACACACACACACACACACACACACATACACACACATACACACACACATGCACACACTCACACACACATACATGCATGCAGTCACACACACACACACACACACACACACACACACACACACACACACACACACACGGACACAAACAGCAAGTCTATGAGTCTACGGAAGTAGTGACATATGGCAAGACGTTACCGCAGAGTGTATTCATGTAATCTAATCTTTGAAAAGTGTTTTTAGCCCAAAACCCCCCTTCAAAATTATTCAATCGACATTGGACCAAGCCGCTTACCACTTACGATTTATTTGCGATTTTATGAGCCTACTCATATTAAAATTTAATATACAGTTGCGGCTACCCAAAACAGAGACAGACAGACAGACAGACAGACAGACAGACACACGGCTACTCCTATAGTATATTAGATGAATGTGCGTTTTCACAGTCTGAAAAGCTATTGAAGCAATACGTCTAGATTCACGCAATAAACCCAGTAATTCACGAACCATTTTACAAAATATTTCAATTCTAACCAGCAAACTGGACTGGACATCAGTTTCATCAATCCATGTATATTCTTCTATCTGCACCTGCATCTTAAGTTTCCTTTATAACCATTATATAGCACCTATTGTAAATTATTTTCTACACCTGACTGTCATTGGTTTTATCTTAAGTCTATTAATAGTGGTGTTGCTCAGGGTTCTGTCCTATCAATCACTTTTTCTATTTTTCATTAATGATCTTGTAAGTCTAACTCAATGCCCTATCCACTCCTTCGCAGATGATTCTACCCTGCATTTTTCAATGTCGTACATTAGGCGTCCAACTCTGAACTCTGAACTAAGTGACTCACGGAGAGATGCCACAGGGCGTTTAACTTCTGACCGTTCTATAATTTCTGATTGGGGCAAAGCAAACTTGGCTTCTTTTTGTTCAATGACTCAAAACCCCCATTTCTTCGCTTATCTACTCGACAAAACCTACCAGACAAGTATCCTTTCTTCTTCAATGACATTCAACTGTCTTATTATACAATGAACATTCTTGGACTATTCTTTTCTAAAAATCTGAACTGGAAATCTCACATCTCATCTCTTGCTAAAACAGCTTCTAAGAAGTAAAGTGTCCTCTGGTGTCTGCGTCCATTTTTTCTCCCTCCCAGTTGTTTGCTCTGTACAGTAGCCTTATCCGCCCATGTATGGAGTATGTCTCACATGTTTGGGAGGGATCCACTCATACAGCTTTCCTCAACAGGGTAGAATCAAAAGCTTTTCGTCTCATCAACTCCCCTTCTTTGACTTGACTGTCTTCAATCTTTAAATCATCGCCGCAATGATGCTTCTCTTGCTATCTTCTATAGTTTTTTTCGTGCTCACTGCTCTTCTAAACTTGCTAACTGCATGCCTCCCCCCCTCCCGCGGCATCGCTGCACAAGACAGAGGAAGCCAGCAGTCGCCGCGCAAGGAGCTGCTGGTGGGACAACACGCCAACCCCCGTGGCAGCGGGCCATGCATGCCCCCCCACGGTTCCTCTTCCCACCTCCTTCCCCGCCGCGCAGCCCATAAGTGCTGCGCCCCCTCCCATTGTCCCTCGACTTTCACCTATGGGCATTGTCCCTTGACTTACACCTATGGGCCGCCATCAGGCGAAGGGCCCATGTCACCTGTAAACACAGGTGACAATCTACAACAACAACAACAACAGCTGCACAAGACTTTCTACTCATTCTCATCCCTACTCTGTCCATCTCGCTAATGCAAGAGTTAACAAGTATCTTCACTCTTCCATGCCCTTCACTGGTAAACTCTTGAACACTCTTTCCGTTTCAATTATTCCACCTTCCTACGACAAATGTTTTTTTCAAGAGAGGAGTAATAAGACACCTCCCGAAATAAATTGGCTCACCCCTCTTTCTATATTCTCTTAAAGTCTTCTTTATAGGGACTGGTAACTAAGCGGGTTTTTTTGTCCTTGGCTAGTCCTTTGTGCTGTAAAAAAAACACTTACATTACACGGTGTGTGGCTCGTGATGTTATGAAACAGTACCGTTTGTTATCGACCAGTGGGGACATCCAAAGACGTTAAACACCTATGTTGCTAGCTTAACAACTGTCATCAACTGTTTTGGGATCCAAGGATGAGATTGATGACGTCAGAGTTGCTGCCCAGCAAGCAACTGCTTCTAAGTGATGTTACGGTAGCAATCATCATATATATCCTTTTAAATTGAATATATTTCATGTTTTCTGACTCAAGAACTGAATAGGGCAAGTATACAAACGAAATTAGGCCATATAACAAACCCAGGCGCTTGTGGTGTTTTCGTTATTTGGTGATGTGCCATGAGTGGTGAGTGCGCCATCTCGATCCAGGTGGCGATGCCAGACAACACCACGCATGGCTCCGGTAGACAGCACCTGCACGTATGTGGTGTGCATATCTGCCTAATATGAAGGAATAATGGAATAGCTAGAGAATACATGGAAGTACGAGACACCGGCGCGTATGTGTAGGCGAGTGTTGAAGGGACGGAGGTGACACATGGAATGAAGGAATGATGGAATAGCTAGAAAATAGAAAGAAGTACAATAAATCGGCGCGTATGTGTAGGCGAGTGTTGAAGCGACGGAGATGACACATGGAATGAAGAAATGATGGAATAGCTAGAGAATAGAAAGAAGTACAACACATCGGCGCGTATGTAGAGGTGGGAACAAATGTTGGTGGTTATAAGCGACGGAGGTGGCACAGGGAATTGTGGAATGAAGGAATAATAGAATAACTTACTATTTGCGAAGGACGACGAAGCTGAAAGTTAATGCAGAGTGAGGAGATTGGAGATAGATGTAAACAAGTTTGATAATGCGGACCGCGGCTGCCTTGTGATTGGCTGACACGTTTGAGAATACAATAGTAATTCGCTGGTGACGCTGTGGCGTCATTTTAGTCGCTCAGCCATTCAGCTATGAGCAACATCATAACGCCACTGCCATGCCTCGTCTTTGGATACCCGTTAACACCGGGGTGTAGAAATAGAGGTATGTTGTTAGAAGCAACATACCTTAAGCAACCTCTCTTTGGATCCCTGACCTGGTGCCAACAAGAGGGTTGGGTAGCCAAGCTATCTGTCTCAACATCAACAAACTCCTATAAATGCGCTAGAATTCATTGGAGTTATATTATTATACCTCCATGCTAGAAACCGCTGATCTCTCTTTCTCCCTCTCTTACAAATTTCTTCATAAAATGTTATACGTATGATTTCGTATCAAGATTATAACCAGGCTATAATCCCGATAGCCACTTGTTCGTCAAACGAGCTCGAGTCTGGCCCCCGGGCCCCGGCGCCGGCGGCACTCAGACCCATTGACCCACCAGGACACAACCCGGTGTGCCCTGTGGCCAATCCGTCCTTGGCCCGGTCATGCTCCTTCAGACTCAATAGCTAGAAAAGGGGAGAGAGAGGGAGGAGACGCCAGGCTGCCTTGTCTGGTTTGAGCCAGACGAGGCATACGGGCTCCGGGCATAAACTTCTCTCACAACCGTACATTACTGTGCTACAGAGGGCCGGCCCAGCCGTGACTCAGACCGGCCCTCAGACCCTCCGGCCCACCGGGACATAGCCCGGTGTGCCCGAGGCCAATCCGCTCCTGCACACCATGCTGTGAAAATTGCAGCAGTACGGCACAGCAGGGAGAGGGAAACCCACTTCCCCCCTTACCATGGACTCAAACTGCATGGACATATACGGAACAAAAAACTGATTGGGATTGACAAAGTCCTTGGCACTAACCTCTTCCACAGCTTAACTGGCTGTGACACGACTTAACAGATTCTTGGATGTGGTAAGTAGACTGCTTAGGCGGCTTGAACCAGCTTACCTGACCTCACCGACACACTAGTGCAATGGTTCCCAACCTTTTTTGTCCCATTCCCCCTTTTCCAGTCACTTTTCCACCTGTGGACCCCTACAACGAAATAGGCTAAGCCAGCAAAATTAATAGAAGATTTTTCTGCAAAAAAATAAATACCTTCATGTAAAATGCCTTGCACTGTTATGCTGATTAAGCTGTAGGCCTATTTATATGAAAACAGAACACGTTCTGTTCAGCAGACTTTTATATTTAAGTAAAATACCTAAGAAAAATGTCATGTTATTGTTGTTATAGTTGTAGGTATTGTGCGCAAAAGCTATCCTTATAATACTTGCCTTATTTTTGAGCTTGCAAGCACATGTATGAATAAAAGAAAGAAAAAAATTCACATAACCAAACACATCAGTTTCACGTTTTAAAAACAGTAATCTTAAAGTAATCGTCCAGATCCATTTTTCCTTTGCATAATTATGTTGAATGTTCATTCAAAATACCTAATCCACAAAAAATAATTAATTTCCACGCCTTATTTCCCTAAAAACATGACTTTTGTAAAAAGCGCGGGAAAAACAACAGCCACATTCCAGCCTTGGCGCGAAACTTGCTGGCGACGTCACAGCAGGAAGCCTCCCAGCCCTGCCCGAAATTGACACACGGAGACTCAGAGAAAAATACAGTTCCCGAAGAATCCCGGGTGCTTCTGATATATTTTTTGTGCGACCCGGCACATAATTGCATCCTGCTTGGGCACAGCAAGAAAGCTGTGCCCTTCCCGAGAGCTTAGCACCCATTCACAATCCACACGGTGACGATATAGGCTATGTGTGCAGACGTGTCGAGCTGCGGGGAGCGGCGGGTGGTAGCGAGCCCTCTCATCTCGGTGGCCTCGCTACAGTGGCGTAGCTAGGTATTTATCATTGGGGGGGCACCTGGGGGGGCTCAGATGATTATGGGAGGGCACTAGATGAGCCGAACAAGCCCATACAGCTGGGGAGTTTGGTGGGGACTGGGGACTTACTTTCACTTACAGTGCCAAGACCCCCCCACCCCCCCTTGCATATTTTGCATTCTGACCAATATCAAGAGTATACCTGATGTCGTATGGACTATGGAAGGTTATTAAATTTTATTCTAGGAGTGTGTGTTGAGTACTGTAGGGTATCATTCAGTTGCTGATGGAGAACGAAATAAAGCAGTCATGACCAAAAATTTAATACATATATTACCACTTATACAAAATGGAAATAACATAATTGATACTGAAAATAAAGGAAAAGGCAGAAGTTTTAAAGCAGCAGGCAAAGAATTTTTTTTTTTCCCACTGAGAAAGTGAGAATACCTCACTTAAGCAAAATTCTTCTGTTCTTGTGGTTCTCAGCAAACTTATCAACAAATACTTCTAAATCAAGGCTTTTAACTCGCCTGCTTTCAATTGACAACGCAACAAGATTACCTAATCTCTCATTGCCCATTGTATTTCTCAGTGTAGTTTTGATTAATTTCAGAGCAGAGAAGCTTTTCTCTGCTGAAGCTGATGACACAGCTAATACTACATACATTTTGGCCAGTCTGTAGAACTCAGGAAATGCCTCTTCATATGGACCAAGAATTCTCACTAAATCTAACAGTGATTTGGGCTTTTCATTGTCACTTACATCCTTATAGCGTCATTCTAACATGCGTTTTGCAGAGTGCAGCTCATGGTTAAGATCTTCTTCATTAGCACGAAATGCATGAATAAGTCCAGACATTTTCTCAAAAGATAAGAACTCAGTACTTTGTGGATTCAGTGCCTGTAATGCTTGCATAAGTTCACATGCTTCATTACTGTAGCACCTTGTCATTTATGTTAACATATGATCTAGAATAGGATAGAAGAAGTTAATTCGTGTTGAATCCTTAACACTGAAATCAGAGTGTGTGCTCCCTGACTGTTTTCCAATAGCATCAGTAACAAAAAAAATCCTGGTGGGTGGTGACCATTGGGAGTATTTAAATAAAACTATAGATCAAGAAATATTTAAACACATGTGTAAAAACCGATATATATTCATCCCTTGACGTATATGGCCACATCAACAAAACTTCACAAAATATGTTATTACCTCATTATAAGGCACGAAACCAACTTTAAATGAATTATAAGAATATGTACATAAGAATTTTATGAACAACCACTCGTATATGAACAATCTCAGAGGTCCACAAAAGAAATTCGGAAATTAAAATTCTGGCATTATGTAGTACTTTTTTCCTTAACCAAAACGCCTCCATTGTGTAGACAGTTTCCGTTTCCTTGGTGATCTACACATTCTACACTCTGAAGTATCAAAACCATGAGCTGCTGAGTTTCTCTCAACTTCGTCCCACAAAGCATCGGCAGTGGTCGTTGCCGTACAAGGCCACGAATGATCGGTCACTTAGTTTGTGTTGTTATGTCGGTCCAGAGAAAACGTTTAAGACACGTACAAAAGGGAGACACGTACCAACACAAGGCATTATAGAAAATTTGTATGGGTAACTGGTGTAATTTAGTTATGTTCGATGGTGTTAAAAGTCATCAATAGAAAGTATATGCATTTAATTCAGACTCAGAGGCTTGTTTCTTTCTTTCAAGCAGCGGAAAAATATACATTGTATTTGAGGTCGAGGGTAAGTCATCAGTAGAAATTATTCATAATACTCCATGCATGCTCCCTCAATCCTACCTAGTGGAACACGGTTCCCACACCACACGGCAGCCGTGGCCAGTGGGTGGGCACCGGGGGGGGCACCGGCTTCTCGTGGGTGGGCACTTGCCCACCCATGACCCCCCGTAGCTACGCCACTGCTTCGCTACTACCCGCTACTACCCGCCTCTCCCCGCCGCTCGACACATCTGCACACATATATCGTCGCCGCACAGGTTGGTTGCAAATGGGTGCTAAGCTCTCGGGAAAGGCACAGCCCCCCCGCTGCACCCACACAAAATGCAAGTACATGCCACATCGCACAAGAAATATATCAGAAACACCCAAAATTCCCCAAGTACTACATTTTTCTCCGAGTCTCCGCGCATATGTATCAGGCAGGGCTGGGAGGCTTCATGCTGTGACGTCGCCGAGCCGTGGTGCGTCGTCTGCTGGTCGCCAGTTGTGTTTTCAGAGCTCGGGGAATTTACAGATTTTTAATGCGGATCATTTAAAAACGGGTGACTGGATGGAAAAAGTGACACCATATTGTTGATATACTCAATCATGGCTATATTTTGACTGCATTAAATCAGGAATGATGAAATGGTCTGGACGATTACTTTAAGTATAAAAAATTCACCTAACAGAATAGATATTCCCAAGATTTAAAGACAAATAAAAGTAAAATTATCAACAAGCTAGGTTATCGCACAGGTAAGTTGAAGCAAAAGGCAAAATAACTAAAACAACCAGATCACTTATTTTAGGATATGATTCCGTCATTGAGCACCAGAAGCTAGACAAGGAGTTTGATTGGAACACATTCATAGCTGTTGAATCATGGATAAGCTCAATGAACTCTTCAATGAACCTCATCAACCTGGCATAAGAACGGATTTTTTGCTAATCCTGCATAGCAATATGAATTACGGTAATTAATGCACTTACTATTACCATGATAAAATAACGGTTATTAATTTTCTCGCATATTATTATATTCCAGTATAATAAATTAAAAAATGATTAGATTCTTAGAATCTCTATGGACCCCTTGAAATTCTTCCATGGACCCCTTGGGGACATGGACCCCTGGTTGGGAACCACTGCACTAGTGGCTCTTACACAGGACCCTGACCTCTTCACACTCGAGTCCATACACATGCAGAAGATTGAAAGGTTTGGCATGCTAATGTAAAGCAAGGGTTGCGGTGCAGCCAGTGTCAACGACGCAAGGCATCGTCTCTTCACCACTAGAAGCAGATCACTGGAAAACATCCTACCTACCCAAGCCGCGTTGTTCCAGCATGTGAAGCGAGCTCTTCTACAGGCGAGTTTCTACTGGAATCAGGTCACCACAGTCTAACAGGAAATCCCTGACTTCAGTGACTGGGGCTGGTAAAAGCATGGCAGCAATAACTGACAACCATTATTATTATGGACCACACTCAGCGATGCTTCAGTGGCATGTGCCATTCTCCTGCACTGTGGTAGCAAAAAGGGCTGCATGGGAAGGTGTAAATGCAACCGCACTGGTGTCCGAAGTACGGGACTCTGCCAATGCGAAGGAGGACGCACTAACAATGATGACGGCGATTCATAGAGAATACGCCAGAGACACATAGGAAGCAATATCAATCACTGACAATCATTGTTACAATGTACAGATTGTTGCTAAACTGTCTTTGCATTTTTGTATTTACAACATTTGAAAGCATATTAAGGCATTTACTTTGGGGAGCAAGAAAAATTTCTCTTGCAGGAGAAAAAAATTCGCTTGCTCAAATTTCGCTTGCTGTTCAATCATCCTGAGAAGATGCTTGCCCGACCGGGAAGATATTTCTTACTGGATCAAGAGAGGTACGTCAGTGAAGTGCGTCAGCGTTCGGCTGACGTGGCTATGCTTTCTGCTTCAATAAAAGAATGACAATAGTGTACTTTCGACAAAATCAATTACACTTTCTTATTTTAAGATCTTATCATAAAAGTTTGAATCAAATAAGGGAGGTTGCGGCGTGTAATTAATGATAATATAATCGTCACAGCTGTATATATTGCTTTATATGCATTCAAACAACCGGAGTTAAGGACTGGAATGTGTTACTTGTCGAAAATCAACAACTTCGAACACCTCACTCTTACCCGATTGCTGACAATACCATTGGATATTAAACCCTAGAACACTGAACTTATATTTGAGTTACACATACACTGAACATGGGTATATTATACCCGACATTGGAAAATATAAAACAAATAGAAAATATGCATATTTATTCAAATTAACAATTACACACTAAAATTAATCTACCTTACTATTACTAAACCTAATAATACTTCTTAACTCAAACAAATAAGGTCCTGAATGAATTTAGAAAAAAAAAATAGTGAAAAGCAAAAAAAATCTAAAACCTTTGAGAACTTCTTGCCCAAAAAGAAACGGCACCACCTATTTCAATGAAACTTCCCCAAACCCTTCACAGGTATGCTGCCTCTGCTCACAGGGAGTCACCAGTACCCAGTCCATACGCAAACTGTAGGGAAGAGAGCAGGAAAAGATGTTTTTTTAGTACACAACTTTTACAACAGCGCCTTTTTTAGTACACATAAAAGACCACATCACAACAAAATAATGGTTTCAGGTATATTTCTTGACACTTACCTCAGCCTACCCTTCCCAGGTATGCTGCCTCTGCTCACAGGGGGTCACCAGTCCATGCACAAGCTGCAGGGAAGAGAGGCAGGAAAAAATGCTTATGTAGAAATTTATGCTGCAAGCACATATATTAATTTGGAGTCTTACCTAATCAAAACCCATCGTCTATCTCATCCCGACACAATACCCCAACTAGTCAACTAACTAGGATACTTATCGGTGGATAGTGGGCTGAAATCGCTGTAGGCTTTTATCAATACTGCCTGTCCTGTGATCCGAAGTGGTCAGCGCGTGATCTAGGCCGCAGGTGAAGTGCGGAGGCGGAGGCGTTAGTTGTTATCGAGGCGTCAATCGGTTTTCACACCAGTAACTTGACGACGCGGCGAGATATTATCTGTGTTGATTTTAACACGTCCTTTGATTTAAAACTATGTGCAAAATAAACGTATGTACAAAACTCTTCATTATAATCAGAGAAGAGATGTTAACTCGATAGAAGCTCGGAGTGTACTGATTCTCCGGTGGGCAGCAGCGAGAGACCGCTACAAAAACCAGCCACGTGTACAATTCCCAGTGGCTAGAACAATCTAATGGGCTGCGACCAATGGTGCCGCTGCAACTAAGGTGCTAATTATTTTAAGGTTCAAATGCTTAATATTACTGGGAATGCTCATTTATATTAGCCCAGTATTTATAATTTACTTAAATTACCTTAATTATTACCCATTACCATTATAATTATATATATATACATCCCTACGCACCCCCTGATGAGCGAACAATACCTCCCTCACAAGGGGGGGGGGGAAACAAACCACCACTCTGCCAAATATTGAGAGGGCGGTTGGTGGTTAATTTCCACATTTTTTTAGTACACAGCTTGTACAACAAAGCCTTCTTTAGTACTCAGAAATGACCACATCACAACAAAATAATGGTTTCAGGTATATTCTTGCCACTTACCTCAGCCTCACACGCAGTCGCAGCAGTAGGGGTAGTAGTGGCTCGGGCATACAGGTTAGGGTACGCCGTAGGTCCAATGAAAAGTGAAATCTAGATTATTTCGAACTTGGCAGGGTGTTTTCTTCGGTAAAATTGAATGTTAAGGGTAGTTTGTCCTCTTCAACGTTTTGGTTTGAGCACTTCTTGCTATGGAAAAATGGACTTTTATATTTATATGCAAATCATAGCTTAAAGTGCGATTTTGCATAGTAAGAATTGCTCAAATGCGAAAATGGAACCAGATAAAATCGTCTTAGAATTCCATTTTACATAGGAAATTGGCATGCCAAAGTTGAAGAAATTTTTTGTTTGTTATACGGCGTACCCTAACCAGGGTACCAAAATAGTTGGATTGGGTTACGATGGGAGGAAGGACAAGATCAGGGCGATGGTGCCCGACAACTATGGGAAACTGCACTCAAGGTTAATCAGGGAGGAACATGTGTCAGTGACAGAGGAGCCATCTGGAAGGTACCTTTGGCACTTTGTACCAGAGGACCCGGTGCCACCTGAGAAACCTGCGTTCAAGGTGGCTCAGGCTCTCTATGATCTGCTGGTGACATACGACTCCACCGACTCACTGCAAGGTGACTCAACTAGGGCCAACACGGGGTGGAAGGGTGGTACTCACACCCATTTGGAGAAGATGCTGGGACGCAAGCTCTTCTGGAGTATATGCGTGTTGCACACAAACGTGTTGCCCCTGCGCCACCTTATCACCAGCATCGACGGGCCTACCTCATCTGACACTGGCTTCACGGGTCCAGTGTGCAGTCTGCTGTCCAGCGTGATTGAGATGCAGTACAACGCAGAGTTCAGAGGAGTGCCAGGCGGTGAAGATCTCACGGAGATACCGGAGTATATCCTGGTCAACATGTCCACTGACCAGCAGGTTTCCTACCAGCTGGTCCAGGCTGTGAAGCGGGGCGTTCTCCCGTCCGAGCTGCAGGAGATCAAGTGTGGCAAGGTGTCCCACTCCAGATGGCTCACCACAGCCCAGTCGCTCGTGTACATGTGGACCAGAAAGCATGGACTGACTGGCAAAGAACTGAACACCCTGGAAATCCTAGTCAAGTACTGCCTGCAGGTGTACTTCAAACTCTACTACGACATCAAGGTTCACCACAGACTAGAGGACGGCCCCAAGCACATCCTCGCGCAGCTCAGAGTGATGAGGTCGCAGCCCAAGAAGGTCCAAGCAGATGTGACGTTCTACGTGCAGACAGGAGCATGGTTCACACACTCAGAATGTGTCCTCCTCTCGCTGATGGCGAGTCAGAGTGAGGACGACCACAGGTTCGCCGTGACCCAGATTTTGAAGCTGAGGGCTGGCGAGGAGTATGGGGACATCAGTGTAAGACCTCGCATCACACCCAAGCTGAACTTGTCAGCCACCAGCTTGCAGACACTGATCAGCTGGCAGCCCAGTGGATGATTTCTTCTTGTAATTGATGATTACTTCTTCAATCTTCTGATTGGTCCTTCCACTGAATTTTTTTTCTCACAATAACTCGCTAAATGTGCAGATAGGTGAACAAACAAGGTGTCTAGACCCATGTTTTTAGGGCCACAGATCATGATAGAACTTGTTTTAACGTAATCAAATGCATTTAAAGCAATTTAGTATGCAAAATATTGCTGCCATTGCCAAAAAATCACATTTTACACTACATATCTGCTAATTATTGCAGATTAATAAACAATGTAGGTGTCAAGACATGTTTTGGGAGTCAAATATAAGTAAAAACATCTTTTATTTATTTAATTATACACTCTGATACAAATATCTTAACATAACTCTGTTTCATCTTTTACATTTTCTCTGACATTCAATTGAAAGAATGTCAGATTCATGATTCATCATCTTCACTTTCAATAAAACTATCGAAATTAAACTCAGCCTCATCTCCTTCTTCATGCTCCTATTCACAATCACTTGTGTCAAGGAGATCAACCAGTGAGGTTGGTAGGTTAGGACCTGAAGACCATATTGGTTCCAACACTCCCTGATCAGTCCTCGTCCATCCCTGCCCATCATCATAGGGCTTTGGCTTCTCTATAATGGATTCATGAGCTCGTTTGTACAAAGCAACACGATAGTTCACACGGTCAATGTGTGGCTTTAGTGCAGAGTGACAGGGAGGAAGGCGAGCTAAATCAACTTTGGACTTGAAAGTGAGTGTGTTGTCTTCCCGAACCATCTTGCGCAACAGCTTGGCTCGGACATTGTCTACTGAACACTCGCGACTCTGTCCATATATCAGGCAGGTAAACTGTTCCAATTGCTTCAGCACCTGAGCATTGATGTTCCAGCCATCACCAAGCTGCCTGAATGTTTTGTGAAACCTGGGGTTCTTCTCCAGCTTTTTCAGTGGCCCCACCTTCCCCTTGCCTTTGAAGGCACTGGTGCAGTCTTCTCCACTGAAAACATAGAACCCAAGAAGTGTGGCACAGTACGCCTCTCCCAGAGATTCTGGAAGCTCAGAGATGTTGAGTAGTTGTCGATGTTTCCCTGACCCTATGTCCACGTATACAGTCAGTTTGATAGCATGAGCATGGTAGAGGAGAATCACAAAAATATCTGTGTCAGGTGTTCTGACCACAGCATTCTTATATCCAAGGGAAGCAGCATGATGTAGGTACAGTACCACTCTCGTATCAGTCTCTTCCTGGTTGCTGTACAAAGTGTTTAGCTCACGTACTTCAACCTAATAAACAAAGAGGCACTGGATTAGAGAAGAAAATTGAAAGATTGATATTAATGTGATCTTTAATGACAATATATATTTTTTATAATAATACTTGTCAACTTACTTCACTGTTGGATGAGACCAGTTGATGGGCTCTCCCCTCCACAAACAACACAGCCATCTCAGTTTTGTCCAGCCTTGAAACTGCCTGTGAACTACTTCATACTTTCAGCATAAGCTCACAGACTTGCTTCTTGTTGTCATCATATGCCAGGAAGGTCTTAAAATCATACGGCTTCCTGGTTGCTGGTCCAGCCAGGATGATTTTCTAAGATCTGCCACGTCTCAACCTCTCCTGGGCTTTGATGGATTCAGGATAATAACTGTCAGTTGATAAAAAGAAGTGCTTCTTGGCAACAAATCTGATCAAGCACTTGAAGACATATCTCACCACATGTTGGGGGCAGGTTTGCTAGGGTATGCAGTAGTGCCATGCCATCTTGTATGAAAAGGGCATCCTTTGGGTATGGCAGATCTACTGATGTGGTGTCTTCCAGAAGGTAGTGCATAAAGATGGCTTTGTTCGTCTTAGTGAAAAAGCCGTCTGGTGTTCCAAGGCTGGGGGGCACAGGCATCAGGCAGTACTTCATGAGTTCCTCCAAGTACAATGGTTCATCTTGCCTCTGGGACTTGACAAGGAGCATGAATGCAAGGCTGCTTTGCTCCTGATACTTGATGACCTAGGTGATATATGGTAAAATGTTAATCCAATCTGCAACGGTTCAAAATGCAGGTTTATAATTTAAAGTGCAAAAATATAGCCTAGTGTTTAAAAACAAGATTTAAACAGTACAATAACAATAAGATACTGAACATCTGTTTACCTTCCCCTGTGAGGATGTAAGGGTGAACTTCTTGTTGAATGCCTCCATGGTCTTTAGCTTATTATTTTTGATAGGGTTGAAGAAACTTCCTGGCTCTCCACTCTGTAGGCGTCCAACAAATTCAGCTTTGGCAGCTTCACCCACAGCTTCTGCATGGAGCACATCCATCTCAACATGCATCGGGACAGGAGCACCAGAAGCCAAGGAATAAAGTCTGTCCTTGTCTGTGATAGTGAAGGGATTTGTGAAGTTCCTGACAGCAGTGAGGACTCGCTGAACAGCCTCCTCACTCTTTTTGATCTCTGCCTTTTCCAGCTCACGATGTCTCCCTGCCCTTGGGCAGTCTGGATCATCAATCAGGTCAACCATCTCAAGGGTCTTTTCATAAAACTGGGCCCTTGCAGATGTTGTGCGACACCATTTCTGGTATGCCCCAAACTTGCTGTACAATCCAGCAAATCCACTTAAAAAATATGAAACACATTTCACAATTGGTAGCTTCTTTTAACTTTTCAAATACATCGACTCTTACTGAATGAAATTCAAGATATACCTGACATTTAGCAAAGCGCATGAATGTTTCTTCCATTGTCTTGTCAACTGCACTTAGTGCCCCTGGTATCATTGAGCGGGCTACTGCAATTGCCCTCTTGGTGAGCAGGTCCTTGGCTCCTGGATGTGTCTTCTCTATGTTTGTCAGGTTTACCTTAAGCCACACCAGATATTTGTGAATTCAGCAAGGTACATATCATGAATATAAATATTTATTGCATAATATTGCATATTTGGCCACAGAAAATACACTCTGATGGAAAGATAGGTCCAGCTGAAGACAATTTACGAGGAGAGTGATGCCTTTATGAGGTTGATGCTTCTGGTTCTGTACATGTACCATCTCCTAGACGATGGAGGTTGCCAGTAAAACGCAAATAACACTTCCTGTGTTACCCAATGCTTGTAAGGTCATCTGGGAGATCTGTAGGGATCTGGTCACACATGTGTTGCATTCTATATGGAGATTCATGTGGCTGTTTGAGACGTTGGTCTCGAATGTTATGAAGTTGTTGTAGTTTTTCACTTGCACTTTTTTTTTTTTCAATAGCCTGAGTGAAGATCCAGGAAGGCCTTGGACGCGAGCTCCTCTTTATTTCGCTGAATGGTGTAAACTGACCATGGTCAGAAATATTTGGCACATGAAGAATGCATTTAACCTGCATGTCTTTGGTGGCTACAGGGTGTGGACCCTGGTCACGTTTTCTTTTGGGCATGATAGCTTAATGTCCTGTTTATCTGGAATGGGAAAGATAAATCACTTATTACATGCACCATATTACTTGCACTTGTAGTTTGTGTTAGCCAATAATATTGGCCAATTCAAATCACGACAAATAATTAGCAGATTAGCAGATTGTAGTGTTTGGTTACGTTGCGGTTGCGTCGCGTTCGCCTCCCCGCGAGGTTATGAGGCGGCGCACTAACATAAAAATCATACATCTGGATGCCCTGTTAACAAGGCTAATAATTTTCTACACATATTTTCCCAGCCAGAAATACCAATTAGAAGTATATTTCTGAGTGGTGCACAATAACCCCCTTTTCCTACTAGAAAAAATGTGATTTTTTGGCAATGACAGCAATATTTTGCATACTAAATTGCTATAAATGCATTTGATTACTTTAAAACTCGTTTTATCATAAATCTATGGCCATAAAAACATGGGTCTAGACACCTTGTTTGTTCACCTATCTGCACATTTAGCGAGTTATTGTGAAAAATATTTTTTCGCTAATGGCGGCACTAATTTGCATAAAAATCATACGTGGGACATCCGGATGCCCTGTTAACAAGGCTAATCATTTTCTACACATATTTTACCACCCAGAAACACCAATTAGAAGTATATTTCCGGGGGGTGCAGATAACCCTATTTCCGACTAACTAAGGGGCCTTTTACAATTTCTCGGGAAATTTTTGCCCTTAAAAAAAATCTGGAAATCCAAAAAAAATTTGGATGCGAAGGTTGAAAGGAATTGAAATATTATATAATATTTAAATATATATATATTATATATATATTATATATATATAGATTTATATAATATTATATTTAATATAAATATATAATATATATATATAATTATATATATATATAAATAAATATTATATATATATAATATAATTAATATATAAAATTTTAGGGGGGCCAAAAAAAGTGAAAATACAAAGTTGTGTAATGTAGCGTGCATGATTCGATTTTTTTCCTTCTTTAGACGTGTCCATGAAAAATTTTCGTCCCCGATCGACTATGTTTGCAACTCCCCCCTAAATTTACTTTTTTTTTCTTCCCCCAGAGCATGATGATTTCTACAAGGGAGCGTGCATGGTGGTTATTGGGCACCGAATGGAGATAACTGCCAGGCTGCCCTCAAAAGGGGCGGGTGCCCGCAAGTTTACTTCCATCACGGAATCGAGAGAAGCCCAAAACCCGTGGCCCCCAAGGAGGTGATAGAGGCAGTCCTCGTCTGGGGGGGGGCCAGGATCGGCCCTCCGCTCTCCAAAACCCCCAAAGGGAAAAGCTCTCAGCCTGGGGGCCCAAAGTACGATCCCTCCAAAAACATCGGAAACGGGCATCCGAGACCGCCCATGCAAGAGGAAATTTAAAGGGGGACCGGAGGACCTTTCGCGTGGCGAGCAGGATGCCCTCGATGGGATGACCGTGGGAGGACAAACCCTTTTCGCAGCCAGCGGGAGGACCGAGCGCCCCTTTGTCCATGGCGGGTTTAGACTGCTCCATTTGGGGGCCCAAGGAGGAAGAAGGAGAGGGAGCGGGCAAAGATGGGGGAAGGGAGCGCTCGAAAAAGGAAAGGAAGCCATGACCTCCGTGTACGTCTGCCCGCCTGACCTCGTTTTGTCCCGGCCCCGGGGAAAAACAGACGACAGCGATGTAACTCCCCGGGTCCAGTCACCCGAAACGGGTAAAAGTCGAGGGGAAAAACCCACGGCCTTGCCTCTGGGACTCACCTCCCCCTTTGGATCGGTTAAAGGGTCTCGACCGGGTGGCGAGGGGACGATAGGAGCCTTTGAACGGCACCGGACAGGACCTGGGGAGCCCTTCCTTGTCTCGCAGCACATTCCGACCCAAGAATCGGGAACGGGAGGCCTCGCCAAAGGGCGGAAACGATATACTTTCCGGAGGGGATACCTGTCCTTGTCCACGGGAGGGGAAATTTTCTTCCTGACCGTCGGGCAAGGACCAGGTCGACCAAATCGCCACCGGGGTCACGCGGGGGGGAGGGAACTCTCCGGGATCCCAAGAACCCGCAGCCAGGCAGGGTCGGGGAGAGGCTGTCCTAAAGGGCGATCTGGGAGGCTCAGTTGCAGACCAGAGTTCAGGGCTTGGGTTCGACACGACGGCATAAAAACACAGGGGCTTTTGAAGGAGCCGCGTAAAGACCAGGAAGGCCTTGGACGCGAGCCCTCTGGGGGCCCTCCCGACCCACGTGCGGGAGGTCGTCATGGGGGACTTTTCAAGAGCTCCTACGGACCCTACCGAGGCCCAAACATCCCTCTCTTCGTTCGATTTAGGGCGGGAGCTTAATTGCCCAGTTTCTTGGAGCTTCCCATGGAAAAGGATAGCCCCCTGCTCTTCTGACCGGGGGCTTCGGGCCAGGGAGCGGGCCCCCCGATTGAAGAGTGCTCTGGAGAGCGGTACTCCCCCGAGGAGGACTACAAGAACTCGGTTCTCGACCTGTTTTGGGGAAAGAGACCTCGGAAAGACTACGGGTTCCCGGGGGCCCCGGGGCCCTTTCCACCAAGCCAGTGATACCCAAGGGAATTTACGCTCTGAAGGTTTTCCTCTTCGGGGTAATAAAGGACCCTCACGAGCTGCAGGCCAGGGAACTTTCCCCTTTCGTCCCCTCCTGTAGCCAAAAGTGGAATGGGGCCATGGTCCCTCAACGGGGCCCCTCAACGACCCCCTTTTCATGCGAACCCTCCGGGGGATCCCCAACCGGGGGTGGCGGAGTGGCGCCAACCCTTTCGCGTTCCCTTTGGTACGTTCGGAGGACCTTGGGGCTCTGTCCTTAATGGACGAGGAATCAGAAATGAGGAGAAGGAGGCCAGGGTCAGGAACCTGTTCAGACGTAAAGGGAAAAGGCCTAAGCGACTGGAGGGGGAAAGGTTTCTCCCCGACATTACCTGAAGGACCTCGTGACCTCCGGGATAGGAGGACCCTGGATAGCCTTTTTCCGGGGAGGGGAGGAAGAAATGGGAACCCCTTGCAGAAGAGTCCCAAGACTGGGGGATGAGGCCACCTTTCCGGCATGAAAAGGAACGTCTCGCAGATGAAGGTGGTCAACGAGCGGCGGAGAGGGGGTATCGCCTTGGCCCCCTTAATCCATCATCACCAAGGACGGGTCCCTCAACAGACCCCCTGAAATGGGGCCAAACACAGGAGGGAGCAGCCTTCACCCCCAAAGCAGCAATATAGTTAAAGGGGCGTGTATTCCTTTTTTTTCATTATTTACATTCATATTTTCATTATTTTTCTGCCGTGTTTTCTTTCACGTACAAGTGTTCAAAGGAAAGGAAAAACAGTACTTATTTATCAAAAAAACAACAATGTTTTTATTATATTAAACCTGAGATGAAGATTTTTGTGTAAAAAACAAAATTTTATATGTTAAACTTTTTTTTAGTTTCCCTACCAAATTAATTGACTCCAAAAATTTCCATATTCTTTTTGAGCCCGAACAAAGTATAATTTGTATGTAAAGTAGGAGTATGGGTATACCAAAACTCGGGATGACACTGACATCTTTTTTCTTTGTGAGCTTTTTTTCCTTTTTTTAAGTTTTTTTTTGTTTACTTTTTCTTGGGGGGATTTTAAAAATTTCCAATTGTAGCGTACTTCACTTTTTGGTTTACCAATTTGGAACAAGAATAAAAATCATGCCCCTACAAATTTACAAAAATTTTTTTTTTGCCCCCCAATATATATATATATATATATAATATATATATATATATATATATATATATGTGAAAGAGAGGAGAGAGAGAGAGAGGAGAGAGAGAGAGAGGAAGAGAGAGAGAGGAGAGAGAGAGAAAAGGAGAGAGAGAGAGAGAAGAGGAAGAGAAGAGAGAGAGAGAGAGAGAGAGAGAAAAAAAGATGATAGATAGATTAGATAGATAGAGAGATTGATAGGAGATAATAGATAGAGATAGCGTTATATTTTAGAAGATAGATAATTTTTTTGGGTAACTAATGACATAAAATTTTTACCTTTAATTTTTTTACAGAATCTGCAAATCGTACATACTTACGTCATTCTTTGAGGGGGGAAACAAACTTACATCGTAGACTTGCTCTCTGTCTCAGGGTTGGTGTGAAATAGTCCAGCAAAAGTAATTTGGGAGAGGCGAGCGGGGTGGTTAGCGTCTCCGCTGGGGTTTTTTCCCGGGGACCCGAGTTCGATCCCCGAAGAAACCCCAAAAACCTTTTTGAACCGCGAGTGCCTAAGAACACCCACATGCCCTGCCCCTCAAAATCTACCTTCGATTTCGAGTGCACGGAGGACACAGGGGGCGGCATGAGCCTTAATCTAGGCGTCACTATAAGAATCGCCGCGCCACCCCGGGGGGAGGCCAACCCTCATCAGAGCCCCCAAGTGAACCCCAGAGCCTACCCTCCGAGCCTTTGGTCACCACTGCCTACAGGCGCTATAGGACAAATGTAAAAAAAAAAAAAAAGTTTTTTAGGCGATTTTTGTCTTGGTTTTTATTCGGTTGAGTAGGAAAAAAACCCTCTTGCTCAGCCCGAAAGGGAAGACACATCATTCCTATCATGAACTCTGGCAGGAATGGGAAAAAGGGTTCCGTCCCCGGGCGTCATTCCTCTACTTTAACCCAAAAAGACAAGAGTTGTCTCCCTGAATTCTTTGCATTTTGCCCCTCGCTGTCGATCTCTTGAAGAATGCGCACATTCACAAAAAAAGGGAAAACAATCAAATAGGGCTAATGTAGTACACTCTTTGCCACACGATGATGGGGCGGGACGGGCGGTAATGTATTGGACCAGCTTCAACGGACCCGGAACCCTCGCCCAATTCTGGGGACGTAATAATGTGTGACAGGACTTACGTCAGACTCTCTCTCCCCTCTCTCTCTCTCTCTCCTCTCTCCTTCCCCTCTCTCTTCTCTCTCTTCTCTCTCTCTCTCTCTCTCCCTCTCTCTCTCTCTTCTCTCTCTCTCTAAATTCTGGATATATTGGGGATTTTCTTGCTAAATTCAAGAAAAATCTGGAAATTTCAGGAAAGAGTCTGGAAATCTGACTGAAGTCCCAAAAATCTGGAAAAATCCAGACAAATCTTGCAATCTAGCAACACTGAAGGAGAGCGTGGCGGTAACAGTAAGATCAAGTGCACACGCGCAGCGTGTGTGTAGTTGCTAACTTTTCCCATAATCATATCTCACATAAGACTCGGTCACGCACTTCGAATATCCTCATCTCGACAAGAAAGAAGAACACAACCAAAACAAGTGGAGATGGAAACATTCCAAAGTGCCTAGTACATTTTTTTTTTACTATGAGTATACAATATTGAATTGGGAAACAATGTTGAATTTAAAAAGAAAAGAGAGATATGGACTTGCAAATTATGAAAATAAATTGAGAATATTTGGTTTTTGGTATTATACAAAATATATTAATGAACATGACTAAAATTAATTATGGTCAAAGGGCTGATATGGAGTCCGTCCGAAGAATATATTTAGTGCCGTCCAAAGAGGCTTTAGTGGAGGTTGAGTTGTAGGCCAAAGTGAATCCATAATCATATATCACACAGGTATAACAGGTATATTCTAGTGTTTGTGTGTGCGGAGGGGCTGCGTCTGGTTTCTCCTGACTGTAGCCTATATCGTATCGGTAGCTACTGACATGCCCTTAACAGTCGTGGAAACTAAAATGATTCAGTTATTAATAACAAACTTAATACAGTACTGGACTTAATTCCTTAATTCTGGTCTCGTAGCCTGTGTGTGTGAGGAAGAGGAGGAGAGAAAATTAAGCAGTTAGCTAACGAGAATATATGAGGGAGAGTGAGTGTGTGTAAGAGACGCGGTGTTTGGCGCCCGTAGGAGAGAGACAGAGGGTAGACAGGGGAGAACAGCTGAGCTGCTGAGTAGAGGTAGGGTATGGAATTATTGGGGGATTCTGTTGGTGGCCATTATGGGTACAGAGGAAGTATTTGTGTAACTGTGTTGGAGATGACGTTGCCGAGTGTTGTGAAGGTATGTAGCTGTTATTTGTATGTAATTATTGGAGTTTTGTTGTGAATTGGTGGCGGTCGTGTTTTGCTGAGTTGGGCATCCAGCAATAATTGTTTTGTGTATAGGAGGCAAGGGTGTTGGTGTTGTTGTGGTGGAAGTGTTAAATGTGGAGGTATTAGGCGGAAAATTATTTGAGGTTGTATTGGTGGAAGTGTTGTTTGGATTTATTGGGTGGATAATTATTGTGTAGGAATTATTATGTGATGTATTATCAGTGTAATATAGCGTTTTCCATAACCTGAGAGTGAGAACATAAGAACATAAGAAAATAAGGATGCTACAAGAGGCCTTGAGATATAGGCTACACGAGGTAGTTCCTGTTACTTAACACGACCTACATCCACCTCTCTTACCTATCCATGAATTTATCCAGACTCCTTTTAAAGATCCCTAATGACTCCGCACTGACCACCTGACGACTGAGTCCATTCCAATCATTCACCACCTTATTTGTGAACCAGTTTCTCCGTTTCCTTTTTAAATCTACGCTTTTCCAGCTTGAATCCGTTA
>JACEEZ010020273.1:65289-85840 GCA_016584305.1 Chionoecetes opilio
TCACTGATTGAACTGCAAGGTGACTCAACTAGGGCCAACATGGGGTGGAAGGATGGTACTCACCCCCATTTGGAGAAGATGCTGGGAGCGGGGGCCCTCTTCGGGAGTATATGCGTGTTGCACACAAACGAGTTGCCCCTGCGCCACCTTTATCACCAGCATCGACGGGCCTACCTCATCTGACACTGGCTTCACGGGTCCAGTGTGCAGTCTGCTGTCCGCGTGAATGAGATGCAGTACAACGCAGAGTTCAGAAGAGTGCCAGGCGGTGAAGATCCCACGGGGGTTTACCGGAGTAATCCTGGTCAACATGTCCATTTTGACAGCAGGTCTCCTACCAGCTGGTCCATGCTGTGAAGCTGGGCGTTTCTCCCGTCCGAGCTGCAGGAGATCAAGTGTGGCAAGGTGTCCCACTTCAGATGGCTCCACCACAGCCAGTCGCTCGTGTACAGTGTGGACCAGAAAGCATGGAACTGACTGGCAAAGAACTAAAACACCTGGAAATCCTAGTCAAGTACTGCCTGCAGGTGTACTTCAAACTCTACACGACATCAAGGCTCACCACAGAATTTAGAGGACGGCCCCAAGCACATCCTCACGCACTCAGAGTGATGAGGTCGCGCCCAAGAAGTCAAACAGCTGTGACCTTCTACGTGCGGACAGAGCATGGTTCGCACACTCAGAATGTGTCTTCCTCTCGTGATGCGGTCAAGTGAGGACGACGCAGGTTCGCCGTGACCCCTTTTGAAGTGAGGTTTGGCGAGAGTATGTACACCGTGTAAGACCTCGATCACCCCAAGCTGACTTTCAGCCCCGTTCAGACACTGTCAGTGGCAGCCTGCCAGTGCAGAGCCGGCATTCACTGTTCACTGTCCGGGATCAGTCCAGGAGATCCTGGTCAAGCCGTAGAGGTTCCGGAGTTCTCTATCCAACTAGACACCGAAAGAGTCGTGAAGAGTGCAGAGGCTGCGCAGCATGGTGGGCAGCAGGCCAGAGACGGGTTTATCGGGCTGGGGCCCACCACGGGAGACCATGCCCTGCTTCAGTCTAAGAAGGACATGATGACACGTTCTAGGCCAAGTAGAGGCTGTGCACTGTGATGAGTGCCTGATAACCAACTGTCAGAAAGAGTTACCACGCTAGTCATTTGGAACTCATATTGGTGCATGATGCAATACACAGGACCAACCGGACACGGCGAAATCATTTAAGTATATTCGATAAGGTGCAATATAAAGTGCGTTTTTGCATAGTAATAATGCTCAAATGAAAAATGGAATTGGATAAAATCGTCTTAGAATTCCATTTTACATAGGAAATTGGCATGCCAAAGTTGAGAAAAAGAATTTTGTTATACGGCGTACCCTACTGGGTGCGCCTAAGCGCCGCCCCACACAGAGAACAAGGCCCTGCACCGCGCCACCTGTAAGGCCATGACCAGGACAGCTTCATGGGCCAGGAACAGGTGGGAAATGACGTCAGGAGGAAACTAGCCTCCAATCAAGTTGACCCCAAGCAAGGTGGGTCCTTGGTGAAGGAGAGACAAGGAAACCGTCACCCAGGAGAGAATCCGCCCCTCATCACACCAGCAGGAGACTGGGTGGTAAAAAACCAGGAGAAGGCAGACCTCCTGGCGACGCACTCAGCAGGAAGTTGACGACACAGGACCCTGAGAGGCAGCCACCTCGCCTCACCGTATGTGTCCCCTAGGCCGGGGACAGCCCGGTGGTCACGGAGGACATCGTGGCCCGCCTCCTGCGTACCGTCAACACCAAAAAGGCCCGGACCTGATGGTGGTGAGTCCCTTCCTGCTGAAGCACTGTGCAGATGAGCTGATAAGACCCCTCACGTACATCTTTCAGCAAGTGCCCCCAAACGGGCGCCGGGCCCCAACCCTGTGGAAGGAGCTGTGTCACGCCCGTACACAAGAAAAAGGAGAGGACTGATCCAGCCAACTAGTCCAATCTCGCTCCTGTCATTTGTCAGCAAGATCTTGAAAGGATTATTGCAGAGCAAAATGACCCGCCCCCTAGAGGAGCACCACCTGATGTCCCCTAGACAGTACGGGTTAGGAAGGGACGCTCCGCCTCGGAACTGCTTCTCCTGCTCTCCAAATCATGGCAGGACTCCCCGGACTCTGGCCGCCCATCGCTGGTGATTGCCCTGGGCATCGCCGGGGCCTTTTACTGTGTGTGGCACAAGGGCCTCCTGGCAAAGCTTGAACAGCTCGGCATCACGGGACACCTGCTGCCGTTTTTTCTCGAGCTACCTGCACAGCCCGGAGTCTGAGGGTGGTGGGGAATGGGAGACGTCAGCCACGTACCCGGTGGAGGCTTCCGTTCTACAAGGATCGGTCTTTGGGGCCCCATCTGTGGAACATTTACTCAATGACCTCCTCCAAACCTCCCTGTGGCGTCTGCTTATGCTGACGACTGCACCGTGTCCCACTCCTACACCAGAGAGGAGACTGCGAACGCGATAGATGCCACCAACCGTCAACTTGGGAACATCACGGCCTGGGGAAGACGGTGGCAAGTCAAGTTTGCTGCCGAGAAGACCCCAAGCCATGGTTATATCACGTTCGAGGGAGGACCCAGGCTACTCGAGGGGAAGTTGAAGTTGGGGACGATACCCTTGCCATCAAGGACTCCATCAACATCCTGGGGGGTGGAGGTTGACTCCAGGGTCCGCTTTGACCGCCACCGGAGACAGTGGCACTCGAGCCTCCCTGAGGGTGACTCTCCTGCGCGAGTAAGGCACCTGTTGACGCTGACGGCCTCATGCGGCTGATAAGGCCCAAGTTTAGGCCCGTCATGGAGTACAGTCCTCTCACCTGGACGAGTAGTGCCCAGTGCCATCTGTCACTGCTGGACAAAGTGCAGAAAGGGGTGCTGAGCGCCTCATACACCCAACCGACGACCAATATCACAGAGAACGTCGCCCGCGGCAACAGTGGCAGCAGCAGCAGCGACGACAACAACAACATCAGCTGCAGCTCCAACAACACCAGCAACAACAACAACAACAACGACTACAGCAGGAGCAGTGGCGGGATGATCCCCACTCCCAGCTTGACAGCCTGGGGCACCGGAGGAGAGTCGGTGCCCTCACAGTGTTGCATAAGGCCCAGGTGTAACACCTTCCCACTTGCAGGATTTCGGGTCCAGTGGAGGAGGGGCAGAGCGCGCTACGAGGACGGTAACGTCAGGTGATCTCCTCCTCGAGGCCCCGAGGACCCACACCGTGATGGGCCAGCAAGCCTTTACTTGGGCCACGGCGAAACTGTGGAACACCTTCACGGTTGAGGTGGATGTCGTGGCCATGAACACCCAGCAGGTGAAGGTGGCGGCCCAGAGATGGTGCCGCTTACATCCGCCTTAGTGCCCGTAAGGCGTAACACAGTGTTGTGTCAATAGTGGGTACATAGTGACACACAAACATAGTGACACACATTGAACAGTGACAAAGTGTACGTGTAAATAGTGCACCTGAAAAATGCCTGTGACGGACAGTGACCCTCAGTCTGTAACATTATATATTTAGTTTATCCTATAAGGCATAGCTTTCAGATAGATGTCCCCGGGACAGGGGACATCTTTAGCTTCTGCCACCCATTGCCTTCAACCACCTCTTTGCTGTGTGTAGCCCCATGTATACCATCTCAGTTGTTTAAATAAGAAAAAGAAAAAAAAAAGAGAGAGAGGGGAGACGAGAAGGAGAGGGGAGAGAGAGAGAGAGAGAGAAGAGGGGGAGGGGAGAGGAGGGGAGAGAGAGAGAGAGAGAGAGAGGGGAGAGAGGAGAGAGGAGAGAGAGAGAAGAGGAAGAGAGAGAGAGAGAAAAGAGAGAGAACAATTATATAATATATATATATATATATATAATAATATAATATATTTATATGTAGAGGAGAGAGAGAGCGAGAGAGAGAGAGAGGGGAGGGGAGAGAGAGAGAGAGGAGAGAGAGAGAAGGAGAGAGGGGAGAGAGAGAGAGATGAGAGGAGAGACGAAGAGGAGAGAGAGAGAGGAGAGAGGGTGAGAGGAGAGAGACGAGGAGAGAGGAGAGAGAGGAGAAGAGGAGAGAGATAGGAGGAGAGAAAGAGAGAGAGAGAAAGATAGAGAGGAGAGAGAAGAGAGAGAAAGAGAGATGAGGGAAGAGAGAGAGAGAGAGAGAGAGGAGGAAGACGGAGAGGGGAGATGAAGAAGAGGAGAGAGAGAGAGAGAGAGAGGGGGAGAAGAAGAGGAGAGAGAGAGGAGGAGAGAGAGAGAGAAGACGAGAGAGAGAGAGAGAGAAGAGGGGAGGAGAGAGAGAGGACAGAGAAGAAAGACACAGGGGGAAGCAATGAAAAAAAAAAAAAGGAAGGGAACGAGAGAGAGGACGCAAAAGGGCCTCTAAAGGTTTCCCTTAACGCCCAATCAGTCCGCAAAAATGGATACTAAAAATTCAAACATTTAGTGAAATTGTATGCTGTGGTGCCAATCCGGGAGTGTTTAGGAAAAAGAAAATTTGGGACATATACTTTTGTCGGTTGGGTTCGCTGGTTACCTAAGACCCGGGAAAAAGCCGCCAAAAAGAAAAGGTTAAATTTCAAATTGCGGATTTCTGAAATTGGGTTTGCGTGGTGCAAACACAGGGAGTGGAGGAACACAAAATTTTGCGTAAAACCAAAACCTCTAAAGAAAGCAAACACCCCCCATTAATTGTGGGGGGGGCTTAATTTCCCTGGTAGACTTTGACCCAAAGGAACATAAAACCCCAAAAAAAAAAAAAAAGGGGATTACTTTGAAAGAAACCGAGGTGGGTTGACAAGGGCCGGTTTTCCGGGAAAGAGACCGAAGCCCATTTGTCCAGTGGGGATGGCCGCAAAAGGGGTAATGCCCCCCCAGAACCCCCGCTAACACAAACCAAAAAATTTTTTGGGGGTTGGAAAATCCGTAAAAGTTTTAACCCTCTACACTCCCAAAGATTGGGAAAAATGGGGAAAACTCCAAAAGTTGTTGGGAAGGAAATATTTGAAAGGGGCCTTGGGGCTTCCTCTTCCCAAAATCCTTGCTGGGCAGTGTACCCCGTCGCTTCAAAGGGTCATCAAGAGGAAGGGCTACGCAACGAAAATACTAACTACAATTGTAAGTGTTGATATTCTACATTATTTTGTTATAAACATGGTGCGTCATACGTGTAAACATTCCCTTTTCGGAGGCGTGCAGTGATTATCCACGCAAACTATAGTTATACACTTTTTGGCGGAAACTTGGTTCCACGGGTCTTATGGTAAGCGGCAGCAAGCGAAGCTCGCTGCCAATGAAACAAAACAAAAGGTTACAATAAGGATGAAGAAAGGTCCTTTCACGGTGCATCATCTATTGTTCCTCCTAGTCACTGTCTTCTCTGTCGTAGAAAAAATAGATAATATTCGTCATTCAAAAAAGTTTAGAAGAGAAATACAACAAAGTCATGAAGTTAGCATTCTTTTAACGCTGTCTGACCGTGAGGTGCAATACATGTTTCGTATGAGGGTAAGAAATAAAAGTTTGTTATCACACAAGACTTCTGTGCAGCCTCGTTTGGCAGGTGTTCCTCCTCGTCGTCGCCTTCGGGAGGTTCAGCACCAACTCAGACAGGAGCATGTTTTCAAGAGCCATTACCTTTGTTTTATTCTTTTGTGTAATTTCTTTCTCAGTAACGTGAGCAAGGAATCTGCGAGGCTTGAAGGCTGCGGGCGTGTGTGTTTGTGTGTGTGGGGGGGGTCACTCAACCACGGTTTGATCACATGCTGGACACGTGATTTATTTACTTTTTTGGTATTCATGTCTATACCGCCTGTAGGCAGTGACCTCCAGGGCTTGGATGGTAGGCCCTGAAGGTTCACTCGAGGACTGTGATGGATTTGATTGGCTCTCGCCCGGGGTGGCGCAGGTTGGGCTTTTATAGTGACGCCTGTGAAATGGGGTCATGGGCGGAGAGATGTGTCAGTGAAGTCGGTGCTGATGAGGATTATACATTAATTGTAAGATATTTAACTGCAGGTCAGAATCAGAATATTCCTTATAGGGCGATAAGATCAAGGAAAAGCGACCCCAAATAGGTGATTGCAAATTTAAAACACAACGTTTGAGTAAAAAATAAGATGAACTTAAGGGTCAAGGCAGGACAGGTGAGCAGAGACCAGTATAACGTGATGGCAAGGACAGTGAAGAGATTAACATGAGTAGCTAGGAACAATTATGAGATTAAGGTCACTGGCCAGGCAAAGACCGACCCTAAGGGATGTTTTCAGCAGAGGTGGGCATCGCAATGTTTTTTCCAATTCCGCAATCGGAATTCCGCAATTCCGACCTGCACCAGTCCGCAATCGCAATTCCGCAATTTTTTTCAGATAGGCCTTTTCGCAATCGCAATTCCGCAATTCCGCAATTCCGCAAACTAATTTTGACACCTACAATTAAAACAAAACAGCTACAATAAAAAAAAAAATGTCTATAGACTCTTATACACCTACAATTGAAAAAAAAATGTCTCAAGACTTTTTATTAGTGTTTATTTTTAATCCTTCTGTATTCCTATTGTTTCTGTCTATACTTGTTACTTGTCATTCACAATTAAGTATATGTCTCTTTTAGTGTTTTTCTTTACTTTTACACTTCACAGTCTACTGGCTAGTAATCACTAGGTGACTACTGACTAGGGTATCTATATGAAAGAGGGTAACGCCCTTCATAGGCCCTATGTTAAACGCTACTGGGCGCCATCTTAGCGCCAGGGCCTCTTCGTTCACCCAAGACCCGGGGAAGTTCTCAAGGCATGACCCCGCAGTATATCATGTTATACATGTATAAAGGATATACTGTTATCTTCGGAAATGTTTGTTCTATAAGATTATCACATAAAACACAGTAAAACACATTAAATAAAGGCCATTATGAGACTCTGAAGAAATATGCATGAACTTAAAATTCACTTAAACGCATCGTCATGTAAAACTTTGTGGGACAACATATTACATGGAAGATATCAATAGAAGCAGTATTGTATTAGCTTTCCATTGATATATCTCGTTTTCTGATAAATGCAGTAGTACCTTGCAAAACTGAGCGTTAACTAAATAAATCGCCGCGCAGGCCGCTCTCTGTGATGACTGTGTTCACAAATAATCAAATATATATTGGATATATATCGCCTTTTATTCAGCCTTTATAACAATTTTTCAGTTTTAACTTTTAACTAGTAAATTAAAGGATAATTTATAGTTTCACCCAACCAACGAGTTTCTGATGCGCCTTATGTATATAATAAGGCACATCAGAAAATCGGTTGGGTGAAACTATAAATTGACCAAATTAAATTTACTAAATACTCAGTAGATAAGGAATAACTTACTTGTCCAAGTGACTCAAGTTAGCTGGAAGCTTCTCTCCACCTGTTTCCTGGCCCTGTCTGCTCTCACGCTCAGTGCTCTGGCTGAGGGGCTGAGTGCTGGGGAGATCATCCTGAGCCTCCAAGTCACTTCTGACACAATCCCCACTTCTAACACCATCAGTATCCAGTGTATCCACACTCATACTCCTACTCCTAGGCGACGGAGATGGCGACAAAAACTTGTCCATTCTAATAAACGGCCTTTAGTAAATAAACGGCTATTTTTGCTTGTGTCTAATTTGTAATTTCAGTAATTTCAAATTTGTCTTATATTTTGCAGATTGTGCTCATATAACACTGGTCGAAAAAAAAAAAAAAAATTTCTGGGCCTGGATATAAGAACAGTTTTTAGACTAATTTTAGGTGCTGGAATTCAATCTGATCTTATATTTTTCTCTATCACATCACGTTTTTTGCGCTATAGTATATATTCCATTTTCATGACTTTCAAGAAAATTTATCCTTCTATTGGAGTAGGGTAGCAAAAGGGCCGGATTATAATGGTTATTTTTAATTCTAGTCTCCCAATAACTGGAGAATGGATTGCATTCGTTTTTCTTGTGAACATGCATAACCTTCCTATTTTTCACATGTTGATACGAAAGTAAACAAACACATTTCAACTTGCGCACAAGCAATCGTCGCAGGTAGTGTTTTATTATTGAATTTTACATGAATTGAGTTATTATTGTGTATTTTCTCCTGTTGTTTCTTTTTTGTGAAACAATGCCTAAGGTTTAGGTGGTTGGTAATCAAACATTCAAGGAACAACTCGGTAGCTAACAACGCTTTTTCTTTATTTGTCCGCAGTTGGTGTTGCTGCTCCTGTAACCAAAATGGCCTCTACATCTTCACAGAAGAAAGTTGCTCAAATGATCCCAATATATTTGCTACTCTGTGTGAACTTTACTTTGTAAGACTCAGAGCGCACATTACTGACTTTGTTTAAGAGCGTGTATTTTGCGGGGTACTTCAAAGTACCACTTGAAGACCAAGAACAACATTGGGCTCCTCACAAGTGTGCAAAACCTGGTTTGAGAACTTTGAGTGATCATTGGTCTCAAGGAAAGACAGGCTAATACTTCTAGTTGGGTGCCTATGGTTTTGGAGAGAACCAAGCAATCTATTTAGTGAATGCTATTTTCTGCCTTGTCCAATGTAAAAGGTTCAATAAGACAAAACAGAATATTTGCAATACCCAAGTAGCCCTTCAGCTATTTCGACCAGTTCCACAAGAAGTGAAGAAATACCTTGTACAATATTTACTGAAGGAGGTCTTCAAAAAAATGATGAAACAGATCTCTGCTCACCTGCCCCACTGATGAAAGACGAACACTACAGTAATATTTTTCAGCCATCTATGAAGAATTGTGACAAACCAATTCTGTTTACCTCATTCTGCTTTGGAATGATGTGGTAGCAGATCTTTTATCTAACCAAAGATTCTGCTGAACTGTTTGTCCTTCAAGACTGCACGAGAATCGAATGCTGAAACCCGGCACAGTGTCTCATTTTATCGTAACAGAAGCGAACTGCGTAGTACTTCCATTCGAGCTGGCCAGCTTGTATTGTCTGATGTAAGAAGGGCTAACTTCTTTGTACTGGGACTGCTAGCATATGATTCAAGGGATTGGATCTTTTTTATTGACAGTTCCAAAAGATTTGAAATGTGTTCTTTTACACATGGGAAATAAGTATGGCTCTGTACATAGGTCACTTCTGTAAAACTTAAGAAGAATAGAACCCACCAGATTGTCCTGAGAGAGGTTGGCATATCATGTTCTGGTGGTTTATTTGTGTCGATTTGAAAATGTTAACTTCTTTAGGTCAGCAATGAGGAGGTAGCACAAAGACCCCTGTTTTCCTGTGTTACTGGGACAGTAGAGCTACGCAGAGCATTGGTGAAAAAGAATGGCCATCAGCGACAGAGGTTTGGCATCTGGCGATAAGAATGTCATCAATGATCCTCTAGTGGATATGAGACGATTGTCTTTCCTCCCTTGCACCATACTTGGATTGAATGAAGCAGTTCGTCAAAGCTATTGATCAAGTGGAGAATGCTTCGCTATATATGTTCACCTTTTCCCTGGTCTTAGTGAACGGGAAGAAAAAAGGCTGGAATATTGATGGACCTCAAATAATAACACTAATGAGAGTCCAAATTTTATCCCATCATGATGAGAACAAAGAAGAGCTTGAATGCATTTGTAAGTGGTGAGAATTTTCTAGGGAATAAGAAAGGCAGACAACTAGGACGATATTGTGAGAGCTACCTAATGAGCCTGCGAGATCTTGGATGTAGATGCGTATCAGAGGTTCCCTATTTACACAGCGATTTGGACAAGTTCCCGAGAACCTTGTGGATGTGAGCGAGGAACAATGGGAAGCGTTTTCATCAGGCACATTAAAACATGGAAGAACGGTATCAAGGCCGGGTAACTCACATATGAATGGCGGATTATTGCTGGAGCTTGATGAGAGACAACCCAAAAGCTTACATCAGAGACAGCCAAGAAAAAAAATTCACATAACTGCTTACTTGCCATTGATCTTGCACCATATATATGTATTGTTTATATTTTCTTTTCAATTCTGTCCGATATATTTGATTTACTTGTAAAGTGGACTTCGTAATCTTGTATTTCCTTGATTAGGGGAGAATATAACAAAATGTATTACTAAAAATCACGTGTTTTTATCTTGAACCTTCCGATATATAGGCTGATGATCATTTTCATCAATAATTGAAAAAATGCTATATCGCGAAATCCTGATGTGAATAGACAAAATTGAGTCATATTCGTACTCAGAGCCCAAATTCAGTAGAATTTGTTTTTTAAACGTGGCGATTTTATTTTTCGTTTTTTTTAATTTTTTGAGAAGACAGAGGAGAGAGAAGAGGTTTTTTTGGAAAAGGGGGAATTTTTTGTTTTTGGGACGTTGGGGGGGGGGGAAACCTTTTGCCAGAATATCGTTGTTTGACCAGTGATAATTCGCGTTTACTAAACAACTAATTATATGACACAATCTGCAAATAGAAACAAATTTGAACTACTGAAATTACAAATTAGACCGAAGCAAATAGCCGTTATTTACTAGATGCCGGTTTATTAAGCCTATTATATCCTATATATAAGTTATAACCCGTTTATTAGCCACAATAGACACTGTTAGTGTTTACTAAACCACTACCACTAACCAAACAACTGCCAGTAACAGTGTCTATTGTCTAATTTGTGCAATCTTTAGTACTTCACTAACACAACAACAGTATATGTATAATAAATCAGTAATCCACACACAGCCAGCCGTAGTGAACGTACACGCTCTCAATCCCAAGTCCTCAGACGCACTGACTGAGTGAGTGACGTGCTCACTAGCTACACACTAGCTAGCGATGCTTGGGACGATGCTTGCCTTAGGGGGGGGGGGGGGGGGGGGGGGGAGGGGGGGGGGGGGGGGGTGGGGGCGGGGGGGGGGTGTGGTGGGGGGGGTGAGGGGTGGGGGGTGGGGGGGGGGGGGGGGGGGTGGGTGGGGGGGGGGGGGGGGGGGGGGGGGGTGGGGGGGGGGGGGGGGGGGGGGGGGGGGGGGGGGAGGGTGGGGGGGTGGAGGAAGTGGGGGGGGGGGGGGGGGGGGGGGGGGGGGGGGGGGGGGGGTGGGGGGGGGGGGGGGGGGGATGGGGGGGTCCTTGGTACGAAGACCGTTTTTTCTCGCATTGAAAACTGCTTGGTTTCTGCGCAAAAAACACGACAAGTTTGGTAGGGGCCGAATATAATCAGTCCCACAATTGCAAACCATATCACAAGCAGTTAACACACATTTTCACAAGTGTTTATTGGAAGTGGTCTTCGTAATCCAAGACGTGGGCTTGGAAACACAAAAACACGGCTCATTGGCAGTTGGCAGTCGTCGTCCTCACCATATTTTGGTGGGAACTTATGTTCACGCGGGACTTGCCATTTTGAAGGTGGTGATCGTCACAATTATTGCGATTGCGTTTCAAATTTTGGCGGTCCGCAACCCGCATTCGCATTTTTTTCAGGCATCGTAATTGCGCAATTCCGCAACCGAATTACCCAGTTCCGCAAGTTATTGCTTGCGCTTTAAAATTTGGCTGCACCGCATCGCAATTCCGCACTTTTTTCAGGCATCTGTAATTGCGCAATCCGCAACGAATTACCAATTTTACCGGAACCGATTTTACGAATTAAAATTTGGTATGCAATAGTGCTGTCAAAATTCACGGAGGTCTTCGACTAAATATTTTCGTAAACAAGCCCTTATGAGTATTAGCGTAAACTACTATTATTTATTGTCGGATTGGGGGGGGGAAAGCTGAAATTCAACATCGAAGTTTTTTGTGGCTGGTCAAAATCAATGGGGGTCTGTTCAACAAACTTTTTTGCGTAAAACAAGCCCTTATAGTAATTCACGTAATGAGTTAATTTGCTGGAACGTGGCTCGCTGGCACGTATCAGCCGCAAGAACTGAGCCATAATCAAAGGGGGCCAGAGGCTGGCGTCTATAATGATTCACGTAATTAGTTTAATAACTTGATTGTTTTAACCATACCATACTTTTCTTGACTCGCTTACCTTAGACCCGTGGATACCAGTTTCCGCCAAACAATTTAATACCTTACTCCTAATTATTGTCGAATTCAGCTGAAATTTGACATGCAATTAGTGCTGTCAAGATCAATGGGGGTCGTCGTATGAATTGTTTTGCGTAAAACAGCCCCTTAATGAGTAATTAGCGTAAACTACTCCTAATTATTGTCGGATTGAGCTGACATTCGAAATCCAAGTAGTGCTGTCAAAATCAATGGGGGTCTGTATGACAAACTTTTTGCATAGAACAAGCCCTTAATGAGTAATTCACGTAATGAGTTGATTGGCTGGAACGTGGCTCGCTGTCACGTTCCAGTCGCAAGAACTGAGCCAAAAGCAAAGGAGCCAGAGGCTGGACGTCTATACTTGATAAAGAAAATAATCATTGACAGCGAGCTTCGCTCGCTGTCGCTTACCATAAGACCCGTGGAACCAAGTTTCCGCCAAAAAGTGTATAACTACTCCTATTATTGTCAGATTGAGCTGAAATTTGACATGCAAGTAGTGCTGTCAAAATCAATGGGAGTTGTCAGAAGAATGTTTTTGCGTAAAACAAGCCCTTAATGAGTAATTAGCGTAAACTACTCCTAATTATTGTCGGATTGAGCTGACATTCGACACGCAAGTAGTGCTGTCAAAATCAATGGGGGTCTGTAAAACAAACTGTTTGCATAGAACAAGCCCTTAATGAGTAATTCACGTAATTAGTTAATTGGCTGGAACTTGGCTTGCAGCCGCTAGAACTGAGCCAAAAGCAAAGGGGCCAGAGGCTGGACGTTTATACTTGATGCCTACATTCTATGATAGTAGTGTGGCTTTTCTACTATTACACGAAAGCTCGCTGTCGTTTACCATAAGACCCGTGGAACCAAGTTTCCGCCAAAAAGTGTATAACTACTCCTAAATATTATCAGATTGAGCTGAAATTTGACATGCAAGTAGTGCTGTCAAAATCAATGGGGGTCGTCGGAAGAAACTTTTTGCGTAAAACAAGCCCTTAATGAGTAATAAGCGTAAACTACTCCTAATTATTGTCAAATTGAGCTGAAATTCGACATGCAAGTAGTGCTGTCAAAATCAACGGGGGTCTGTCAAACAAACTTTTTGTATAGAACAAGCCCTCAATGAGTAATTCACATAAGAACATAAGAACTTAAGAAAATAAGGAAGCTACAAGAGGCCGCGAGGCCTACACGTGGTAGTTCCTATCACCTAACACTACCTACATCCACCTTTCATCCCCATCCATGAACCTATCCAGCTCCCCTTTAAAGCTCCCCAATGACTCAGCACTAACTACCTGTCAACTGAGACCATTCCATTCATTCACCACCCTATTTGTGAACCAGTTTTTCCCCTTTTCCTTTTCAAATCCTCGGCTTTCCAGCTTGAATCTGTTACTTCTTGTTCTACCCTGGTTAAAAGCCGTAAGAACTTTTCCTACCTCTCCTTTATTAAATCCCTTTATCCACTTAAAAACTTCTATCAGATCGCCCCTTACTCTGCGTCTCTCGAGTGAGTGTAATTTTAATAACTTCAATCTCTTCTCATAACTAAAGTTACGCATCCCTTGTATCATTTTGGTCATCCTTCTCTGCACTTTTTCTAACAACACTATATCTATCCTATAATATGGAGACCAAAACTGAACTGCATAATCTAGGTGAGGCCTGACTAGAGCCAGATAAAGCTTTAGAATAACCTCCGCACTTCTACTTTTAACACTTTTGGTAATGAATCCTAATACTCTATTAGCTCTATTTCTGGCCTCAATACATTGTTTCCTAGGTCGGAGGTCTGGGCTCACCCTGACTCCAAGATCATTTTCACCTTCTGATCTTTTTAGCGATACATTGCTTATGGTGTATCTATTACCAGGGTTTTTTCTACCAACAGGCTGGAACGTGACAGCGAGCCACGTTCCAGCCAATTAACTCATTACGTGAATTACTCATTAAGGGCTTGTTCTATCCAAAAAGTTTGTTTTGCAGACCCCCATTGATTTTGACAGCACTACTTGGATGTCGAATGTCAGCTCAATCCGACAATAATTAGGAGTAGTTTACGCTAATTACTCATTAAGGGCTTGTTTTACGCAAAAAAAATTCTTCCGACGACCCCCATTGATTTTGACAGCACTACTTGCATGTCAAATTTCAGCTCAATCTGACAATATTTAGGAGTAGTTATACACTTTTTGGCGGAAACTTGGTTCCACGGGTCTTATGGTAAGCGACAGCGAGCGAAGCTCGCTGTCAATAACTACTCCTAAATATTATCGGATTGAACTGAAATGTGACATGCAAGTAGTGCTGTCAAAATCAATGGGTGTCGTCGGAAGAAACGTTTTGCGTAAAACAAGCCCTTAATGAGTAATAAGCGTAAACTACTCCTAATTATTGTCCAATGAGCTGAAATTCGACATACAAGTAGTGCTGTCAAAATAACGGGGGTCTGTAAACAAACTTATTGCATAAAACAAGCCCTTAATGAGTAATTCACGTAATGAGTTAATTGCTGGAACGTGGCTCGCTGTCACGTTCCAGCCGCAAGAACTGAGCCAAAAGCAAAGGGGCCAGAGGCTGGACGTTATACTTGATATATATATATATATTATTATATATATATATATATCATATATATATATATATATATATATAATATATATAATATATATATATATATATATATATATAATATATATACATATATATATATATATATATATATATATATATATATATATATATATATATATATATATATATATATATATATATATATATATAGGGAAGGGGGCAAAATGCCCCTTAAGTTTAAGTCAAGTTTTTGCAAATTTGCAGATATTAAGGCGTTGGTGTTTTGCAATCTTTATTATCTTTGAACAAAATAAACTTCTTTGGAAAACCCATTTCGACCTTTCTCATGAGAATGAAAAAAGTAAAATTACCGAGGTGGTCCTTTTGTACACGGTTTGGGCAAAAGCCCACCCCTATAGGGCAAAATGGTCCCCTAAGGAAATGTGGTAACAACTCAAAATTTACGTATTGAAGATAATTATCATACTAGAAGAGTATTCACGGGAAACAAAAATGATAAAGTTCTTTTTCCCATTAAAAAATTCATTGTTCTTTGGTTCAGTAGCATGAACAACAATGAATTCTTATGAAACTACTCACAAATGAAATGTGACATAGCCTTCCATGGCATAATTATAATCAATATTCATATAAAAGGGAAAAAAAATGTTTTTGCCTATTTTTGCTGCTGCTACAAGATAAATTACTAATTATTTACTACTATATTATTATAATTATGTTAAAGTATTATATATGTTATAACACTATACTATTAGAAATTACTATTATTACCTTTTGTTATTATTATTATCAGTTATTACTATTATTTTCATTATTATTATTTATTTTATTTTTTATCAGTATTATTAGCATTATTGGTATTATTATTAATATTATTATTATTATTTTTATTATTATTATTATTATTATTATTATTATTATTATTATTATTATTATTACCTATATTAGCGACCACTTCCAATATTATTACTACTGTACTGTCTCTACTACTACTACTACTACTACTTTTATTACTACTACTACTATCTCATAATATTCAAATATTCATATATTTTTGTGAGTGCTATTCTACTTTATTTCATATTATTTCTAACAACTTTTATTATATTATATCAAGTATAGACGTCCAGCCTCTGGCCCCTTTGCTTTTGGCTTAGTTCTTGCGGTTGGAACGTAACAACGAGCCACGTTCCAGCCAATTAACTATTTACGTGAATTACTCATTAAGGGCTTGTTTTATGCAATACGTTTGATTACAGACCCCCGTTGATTTTGACAGCACTACTTGCATGTCGAATTTCAGCTCAATCCGACAATAATTAGGAGTAGTTTACGCTTATTACTCATTAAGGGCTTGTTTTACGCAAAAAGTTTTGCCCGACGACACCCATTGATTTTGACAGCACTACTTGCATGTCAAATTTCACCTCAATCCGATAATATTTAGGAGTAGTTATACACTTTTAGGCGGAAACTTGGTTCCACGGGTCTTATGGTAAGCGACAGCGAGCGAAGCTCGCTGTTAATTATTATTATTATTATTATTATTATTGTTATTATTATTTTTATTATTATTATTATTGCTACTACTATTACTACTGCTACTGTGTATTAAACAATTACTATGTGTTAAATTGCTACTATCTTTGTTAATAATTCCTGTTGTTATTATTATTATTATTATTATTATTATTATGGCTATTATTATGGCTATTTATTATTATTATTATTATTATTATTATTATTATTATTATTATTATTGCTGTTATTATTAGTATTATTTGCATTACTTTCTTTTATTATTGTTATTATAGTTGTAATGGTGATGGTAATTATTATTATTATTATTATTATTATATTATTATTATTATTATTATTGTTATCACTATTATCATTATTATTATTACTAATATTATTAGTGCTGTAACTATTATTACTACTCTTGTTACCTATTTTTATTTATCATGATATCATGATAATTATTATTATTACTAATATTATTAGTGTTGTAACTATTATTACTACTCTTGTTACCTATTTTTATTTATCATGATATCATGATAAATATTATTATATAAATATTTGATATTTATCATTATCATGATAAACCTCCAATTCCTACTATATTATTGTAGGTTAAAATTTTATACATGCTAAAACACTATACTATTACAAATTAATATTATTGTCATTATTACTATTATCATTATTATTATCTATTATTATTATCTATTATTATTATTATTATTGTTATTATTATTATTATTATTATTATTATTATTATTATTACTATTATTATTGTCATTATTGCTATTATTATTATTATTATTATTATTATTATTATTATTATTATTACTATTATTATTATTATTGTTACTATTGTTACTGTTGTTATTATTATTTTTATTATTATTATTATTATTATTATTATTATTATTATTATTATTGCTATTGTTATTACTATTACTATTATTATTATGACTATTATTGTTAGTATCATTATTATTTTATTATTTCATCATTATTATTTAGTTGTTTTTTCATTATTATTATTTTATTATTTCATCATTATTATTTAGTAGTTTTTTCATTATTATTATTATTTATTTTCGTTATTATTACGGTTATGATTATGATAATTATTATTATTGTTATTATTATTATTACTATTATTATTATTATTATTATTGTTGTTGCTCCTGCTACTACTTTTACTGCAGTAATATAAGTTATTCACTTTTGTTCTCACGTCCTGGCGTGACTTAAATTTTCCAACATTACAGTATGACACACCCTGTGCAGCTTAACTGACTGCATTTCTCACTTTTCTTTGTATCAGTAATTTACTTTAATATAGATAATGTCTAACCTTTTTCATACTCTTTTCAATGATATTGATGATATTGACTTAGAAAATGACGTTAATATGGAAATCATAAATCAGATGCATGGCCACATGGACTTTAACTCTTTTTCAAAGTATTATGATATATCAACTTACAATGATTTCATTTCGACCCAGGATTCTACTAAACTAACAATTTTTTAATAAAACTCAAGATCATTAACTAAAAATACTGATAATATCCAATCATTCCTAAAATGCCTCAATTCACTCCAGATATCATAGCTGTCACAGAAAAATTGGCTGACTGATAATAACAAACATCTTCATGAATTTCTGGGTATCACTCCTATCATCTTGTCAGGAACACTAGGGCTCAAGGAGGTGTTTCTATCTATGTTTCTGACAATTTAAAATCTGAACAACAATATGATTTTAACATGTATCAATAATGACATTGAATTACTTACTATTAGAATTATTACTGAAACTATCAGTTTTCTGATTTGTGCAATATATAGACCAAATAGTAAACATATTGCAGTAGACGAATTCACGAATGTCATAAATACAGCATTACAAGGGCAAAGCAAAACTGAATAAAATAATACTCAAAGGAGACTTAAATATAAACTTACATGAGCATACAACCCCTACACCAAAAAATAAAATTTTAGCAAACATTCAAACTTTAAATTTTGTTCCTCACATCTCCAGGGCCCACTAGATTTCCAGATAGGTTTAATTTGGGTGACCCGTCTCTCCCAGACCAAAATATACACTAATTTTTGTGGAAAGTTTACCACAGGTATTGTACCCCTTTCCCATTTTGGGGCCATCTTCCTATTTTCTTAAATATTCCTTCCCCCACAAAAAATCAAAGCTCTATGAAATAGAATTCGAAATGTAACTCCTAATAATAAGGAGCTTTTTTTTCAAAAACTTCACACCATATTATGGAACACACTCTTATCTTCACAAGATATAAATTTAAAAATTTAATACATTTCTAGACAAACTGGGGTAATTTATACAATGAATGTTTCCCAATAAAAACAAAATATATTTCTGAAAATCGGCTACATAACCCTTCGATAACGTCAGCTGTAATTTAAAACGGTCAAGACCAAAAATAATCTATTTAAGGACTATAAAATAGGTGTTGTCTCCGAAAGTTATTATAAAAAATACCGCAATGTCCTAAATAGGATTATAAAATATCATAAAATTTCATAAATATATGTCGATATTTACAAACTTTAAAAATGATACACGCAAAAATATGGAAAAAACCCTAAATCAGCTGGGAAAAAAAACTATAAAAAAACTTATCTCAGTTACATAAAAATGAATAATAAAGTAATGAGATGCCCATCCGATATGCAGAAGCCTTCAATAAATATTATACAGATATTGCTTCCAATTTAGATAACAACATCCCACCTTCCGATATTAACCCACTTGACTTTCTGAGAGGAAATTTTCCAACATCAATGATTGTTCCTCCAGTACTACCCACAAGACGTTGCAGCTGTAATAAACCCATTAAAAAACAAAAAGTGTAATACCCATGAAATTTCCGTCTCTCTCCTAAAAGCTAATAAAGAACAAATAGCTGTTCCATTATCAATCTTGCTCAACCAGTCCCTCGAAAAAAGGAATTTTTCCTCAATGTTTAAAAACATGCAACCGTAATCCCCCATCTATAAAAAAGGCCCAAAAGCAACATTGCCAATTACAGACCAATATCACTGCTAAGCCACCTACTCAAAAATATTCGAGAAATTAATGAAAAAAATTCTATTAAATTTCTTAACCAAAAAATCTATTTTCAACAAAGAACAATTTTGTTTTTTGACAAGGCTTAAGTACCTTTAGTGCTTTGACCGCCCTCACCGATAACATCTACCCCTGCCTTGGATGCTCAACATACAATGCTCACTATTTTTATAGACTTTACTAAAAGCTTTTGATACAGTGAAACAATCTTACTACAAAAATTGAAAAAATTATGGTATACGTGGCATCATACATGATGGTTTAGAGACTACCTTACCGGTTTGAGCCCAGAGTACAAAATTTCAGAATTGTCTATCTATACCTCAACATATTCAGTACGGAGTCCCTCAGGGGAGTTTTCCTCGGGCCCATTTTATTCCTTATCTATATAAATGATCTCCCAAATGTATTTACAAATTAAAAACAATACTTTTTGCTAATGACTCTACTTTATTCATTACTGGTGCAGACCCTTACATCCTTGATAGAAACAGCCAACCAAGACCTAGAAAAATTTATAAATGGTGTTTGAGTAATAGACTAACCCTCAATTTAAACAAAACGTATTATATGCTCTTTACCAACAAGGCGACTAAAATTCTTCCCTACTCTGTTTACAACAACAATGTCATCAACAGAACTAACCACACAAACTACTAGGTGTAACTTTTGATGATAATATCCTTTTACCACACATTAAGAATTATGTCTTAAAAATTTTCTAGAATCATATCTCTATTATATCAAATTAGAGACCTTATGCCTAATAATATACTTAAAATTCTCTATAATGCCCATGTATTGCCACACTTTCAATATTGTACTCCAGTCTGGTGCAACACATAGCCCACTCATTTACTTCCCCTGTTCCGGTTACAAAAGAAAATAATTAGGATCATTACAAATTCGGGCTACTTTGATCATACTCACCCTTTATTTAAGAATATGAACATCTTGAAATTATTTGACATAAACAAATTACAGATTGGAATATATATGCACAAATTAGTTACTGGTGGTCATTATATTAACTTGCTCCCTCAACATAACTACAACATAACTACCTACAGTCGACGTGTCGTCTCCGTGAAGTGAGGTTGTGCTTTGGTTTAGCTCCCAGGATTAGAATGGCTACGTCTGTGATGGGGAGTGTTGTGGAGGCGGAGAGTGAAGTGGTGTTGTGTGTTGGTGCTGGGGGTGAGAGTGGTAGTGTGGTAGGAGTGAAGGAGGCTGAGGTTAAGGGAGGTAGAAGGGTCGAGGGAGAGTGTAGTGAAGGGGTGGTGGTGCGGCGCTTTTAAGGACT
>JACEEZ010020274.1:0-17356 GCA_016584305.1 Chionoecetes opilio
AAAAAAACAAAAGATTACGGGATAACGTACGGTCATATTTTCCCTTATTTCTCTTTTTCCAACATATTATCAACACATATAAAATACGGTACACCTAAAAAGGAATTATGTAGATGATGGAGTTAACATGGATAAAATATCATGATTTAGAACATAATATTATGTTGAATTCCTCGCTATAAATGCACTAAACTGCCAGACGTACGATAGCCATTACAAAGGGGTTAAAAACCCAAAAGGCTTTAACTCACCCTTAACCAGTCGATAACACAATGAGAACTTAGTTATAACATGTTTTCGCTCCTTTCATTATAACGAAATAGACTGAATAATATAAATGATTGCAGTACGACACGTTTTTTAGGAATTCCTCGGCCGCCCCTTTGGTCGGGTGGGACTGAGTGAAATCCACTTTAGAAATCAGTTAGTGCGAAACGCACAAGGGGGTGGATTTTGTTTGTTGTTCGCCGCAATCCTATATCCTTCTACATGGTTGTACAGTGTTCCACGTACACCAGCATGAATATATAAACCCAATAACGAAAATGTTTTAGTATTATGAAATAAACAATGTCCGTAGCAATTTGATCTCCTTTTCATCGTATTACTGGATAACGACAGGAATATTTATGGTTATACTTCTAAGATATTCAGATATAGTAATGTTTTAAGTGTTGAACAGCCATTAGTCTATTAATCGGCTAATGGGTGTGCAACACCCCTTAAAACATTACTATATCTGCAATATACTTAGAAAGTATAACCATAAATATTCCTCAATCAGTTAATTTAACAGCGGCAAATGGGCAAAATGCTCTAGGGCGGGCCGCTGGGAGCGGCCCGCCGGTGAGCCTCTGAGCAAATTCCCAGCGGCCCTTCCCCGTTCGCGGTACACCTTCCCGTCGTGGCCTTTTTTTCCGGGTTAAGAATACGGAAGGGGTTTTAACTCGCGTGGAATGCATTTCATCTTATGTCTCCTTGCAAACTGGGCTCTTTATAGAACTATTTTTTCGGCGATAAAAAGTGTGGGGCGAGGCAAGCCCATCAATTTCTCAAATCTTTTCCTTGTCTACAAATGTTCGCTCAGTTTCATCTTGGAGACCCGCTCCACCCCCCCTAAATAGCCACACCTGTTTAAAACCCTTTCCCGCCCTTTTATAGCTCCCTGATAAGTAATTATAGTTTTAAATCCTGCACCAACACTAATGACAATTTAACAGCTTCCCCTCCCTTTCCCTCCTTCCCCCCATTGAGCCTTCAACTGGGTCCTTCCTCATCAGACAGGATGAAGTAACTTTTAAAATATTTACATTCTTTGTTTTGGAAAAAATAATGGCTATAGCAAAATATATCGTAACACTGAGAGCAAGGTGTAATTGTGTGATCCATTATGTGTGTGTGTGTGAGTGTGTGTGTAGTGTGTAGTGTGTGTGTGTGTGTGGTGTGTGTGTGTGTGTTTGTGGTGTGTGTGTTTGTGTGTGTGTGGTGTGTGTGTGTGTGGTAGATGTGTGAATGATGTAGCCAATAATATTGTTTGGAATATCTATAATTAAAGTATTTTAATTTTACATTATGTATGTATATTCTCAATTGTGTGATAGGGTCAGAGAGGAGATTGATCATATATATACTATATAGTATATATATACGTCATATAATATATATATATATATATATATATATAATATATATAGGAGAGAGAGAGAGAGAGAAGAGAGAGAGAGATGGACGAACGGAGAAAGAGAGAGAGGAAAGAGAGGAGAGAGAGGAGAGAGAGAGAGAGAGCAGAGAGAGAGAGAGAGAGATGAGAGAGAGAGAGAGGAGGAGAGAGAGAGGAAGAGAGAGACGAGAGAGAGAGAGAGAGAGAGAGAGAGAGAGAGAGAGGAGAGATGTAGAGAGAGAGAGAGAGAGAGACGAGAGAGCGAGAGGAGAGAGAGGAAGGAAGGACGGAAGAGAGGATGGAGGAAGAAGGAAGGAGAAAAAGAAGGAAGGAAGGAAAATAAGGGAGAGGAGGAAGGAAGGGAAGGAAGAGAGGGATGGAAACGAAGGAAGGATAGAAGGCACGAAAGGAAGGAGAGAAAGGAAGGAAGGGAAAGAGAGGAAGGAAGGAAGGAAGGAAGCGGAGAGATTTTTCTAGAGAGAGAGCAGAGAGAGAAGACCGAGAGAGAGAGAGAGAGTGAGACGGAGAGAGAGAGAGAGAGAGAGCGGAGAGAGAGAGAGAGAGAGAGAGAGGAGAGAGAGAGAGGGATGGCCCCCCCCCCCGTGGGATTAACAACATCCCAGGGGAAAGGAGGAGGAATGCGGGAGAGAGAGAGAGAGAGAGAGAGAGACTAGACGCGGAGAGAGAGAGAGAGAGACCGAGAGAGAGCGAGAGAGAGAATAGAATTCAGAATCAGAATCAGAATCAGAATGCTTTATATACCATTAATGTACAATGCTTTTCTCTTACTTACTAAAACTAAACAATACATGGTGAAATATAGTTACATGAAAAAATGTAGATTACTTACATAATAAGACATAATACATATATGTATATACAAACAAAGCATAGTGTATAAATAATTATGAATTTGAAAATCTTAGCAAAGGCCCCCTTAGAAGAGCGTATACCCAGCAAAACACAAAAGACGGAGGCCTCGGAGGCCATCCGTATGTCTTTACGGCGGCCCGACGGAAGTGTACGAAGTCGGGCCGCTGGGGAATTTGCTCAGAGGCCACGGCGGGCCGCGTCCCACGGCACGCCGTAGGCATATGACCATTTGCCGCTGTTGTATTAACCGATGAGGAATATTTACGGGTTACACTTCTAAGATATTGGCAGATACAGTAATGTTTTTAGAGGTGTTGCACAGACATTAAGCGCTAAAGACTGATGGGCCGTACCGAGAGTCAGCTGAAGGGCGAGCGACAACCTTCGTGACTGAAGAAGGGTACCATAAAAAGGGATATTTTTCGGAACGAAGAGCAGCGACGACGGTCGCAGACAAGAAGGTGGACCCGGTGTCTTTGTGCCGAACTACGTTTCGCTGCTCTTCGTTCCGAAAAATATCCTTTGATGGTTACCATTCTGTCAACGAAGGTCGTCGGATCACCTTCAAGACTCTCGGTATGGCATGGGACTGTCAACACCCATAAACATTACTAAATATGCAATAGGCTCTAAGTACGAAGCCAAAATATTTTTGTCGTTCTCCAGTATTTATGGATAAGAGAACCAAATCACTTTGGGACTTCGTTATTTTTTATTAACCAAAAAAATTTCAGTATTGATTTACATGTGGAACAGCCATGAAGAACGAGATGAATGAAGATTTGAAGATTGTAATCCCCCCCCCCCGAGATCATTTCAACATTAAATCATTTGCAGCCATACAAAACATACAAAATTATGAACTATAAAATCAACCAGATATTTTTGGTCAACCTTTCAAAACACTCGAATTAGCAGGATTTCTTCCTATTTTACTTCCTGTACCTATCCATCCACACTTCATATATCCACTCTGCTTGTCCATACCATCCTGTCTCTATAATATCATACGCCTTCCTTTTACATAAGGGGCAGATTGCGCTAGGGTTGACTCCACTGAAATAAATATATATATAGATAGTATATATATATATATATAAGTATATTATATAGATATATATATATATATATATATATATAACTATATCTATATATATATATATATATATATACTGCAAATTTATTATACTATATTATACTATAAATATATTATACTAGAATTTACTGCAAAAAAAAAACTCTAGGACAAGGGAAAGTCTTCAAGATTTTTTGCCCTCTCAGTGATTGTTAAAAATTTCTCCGGTTTTGTCGTATATCTGACATATCACTGGGCTGGGGGTTAGTCCTCGCAGTGATCCACACGCTCAGGCTTGCACTAAGATATGTATGAAGGGGAGAGGCTTGCCAATCTTTGCTACTTGCGCCCTAAATTCTTTCCCCATCACCCCCACCTTCCTCTACCCCCTTACACGGTTCTACAGATGCATTTTGCCCTGACAAATCAATCCCATTGTTTAAGACTTAAGAAGACACTATAGTTCACTTTGTACAGTGGTGGCAAGTCCATGAGCTCAGATAAGCTATGGGAACGAAACCTCAAAAATGCTGTCCAATTCTGGTGCATGCAGGCTCTAAATGATTGAGTGGAACTTTTTGACCAGATTTAGAACGACACTCGGTGAAAATGTAAAAGTACTTGCTTGCTGCGTCTTCTTTGTGTCCCATGGTCGGCTTGACATTTTCCAAGTCGTTCTAATCTTTTTCCGACCAGAACTAGTGGTGAGAGATGAGATGGGTGAGACATGAATTGAGAGAAAGGGAAAGAAAAAGCAAAGAAAAAAAAAAGAGTTCCTTTCGAGGATTTATACCTCATCCTTCTTCCTCCTCATTGTCTCCAACCCATCTCACACCACCACCACAGCTGTCACTATAACACCCTCTTCCTCCTTTACCCCCACCCACACCCCTCCCTCACGGCATCCACACAGCCCTAACTCCATCCACACTGCATCACACTACGGGAACAAGGAAGTACAGAACGGGTCTAGCTTCCTTGGCATGGAATGAAGCGTAAAAGTATACATACACCCCAGTTCTGATGTGAACAAGTTTTTTTTGTCGGGCCTGCCTCTTATTTTTACGGTGTATGCCTGAAAATCCGTGAAAAATGATTACTAGTTTTGACAGCATTTTGTATGTCTTTAAAACATTTATGTCGATTTGCGTATGTGTATTTATGAAAAAGTGTCCAGTGTATTTATTTCATCTTTATCTTTTGGTTTCATGTCTGGCTCAATATAAACAGGTATGAGACACTTTAATTCAGGTCCAGTAGGCATCAAGTGGAGTGGGCCAGCAGATTGTAACTCCTGACACCGCACGGCGGCAACGTGATTCGCACGCGCACCACCGGACACCCTTGAGCGAGGTATATTTTGTTAGCGTCTTGCCGATTTGCCCCGCGAGGTATGCCTCTAATGATTGATTGTGATCAGGTTAAGTTGTTGTTCTCCTGAGCAAACACTAGCCGGAGGAGTGTTGCTCAGATGCTTCCACGGCCACTGTTGTGCCTCTTCTGCTCTATCTGGCATCTGCTCCTTGCGCCTCCCTCCATTAGCTGTCTAGTGGTTCTGTAGCTGAAGTCGGGCGCATACACAGAAGCAGCGCCTGCTGAAGAGGGTTCAGAATCAATTCCACAATATATAGTATGACTTCTACACTGATCATATGAAAGGCAGACGCACAACAAAATATTTTTTAAGTACATGTAATTGACTCCCCCCCCCCGGTCCTGTATGACACAGACATGTGGCAACGCACAGTCTGTGAATGAGGACAGATAATGGAGTATATACTTAGTACATATTTAGGGCAAATCTAAATATATATATATACATATATATATAAATATATATATAATATATAGTATATATATATATATACTAAGTATAGATATATATTAATTATATATATATATATATATATATATATATATATAAACTATATATATATATATATATATATTTTTTAATTAATATATATAGAGAGACGAGAGAGGAGACAGGAGAGATGGAGATATGAGAGATTGAGAGAGAGAGCCAGAGAGAGAGAGAGAGAATTTGAGAAGAAAGGTTTTTGGTTACTCTCTATATCCTCTTCATTTCTCTCTCTCTCTCTCTCTCTCTTTCACGGGAGAGAAAGAGAGAGAGAGAGAGAGAGAGAGAGATGAGAGAGAGAGAGAGAGGAGAGAGAGAGAGAGAGAGCGATGAGAGAGAGAGAGAGAAAGAGAGAGAGAGAAGATGAGGAGAGAGGAGACGACGAGAGAGAGAGAGAGACATGAGAGAGAGAGGGGAGTAGGAGAGAGAAGAGAGAGAGATATGAGAGTACCAAAAACCTTTTCAAATTATCTCTCTAAATATTATCTTGTATATATATATACTATATATATATTATATATATTATATTATATTTAATTATATTAATCTATAGATCTATATATATATATATATATATATATATATATATATCTATATATATTATATATATCATATATAATATGATTTTTTTTTTATATATATATATTGGCGAGAGAGAGAGAGAGAGAGAGAGATGAGAGAGAGAGAGAAGAGAGAAGAGAAAAGAGAGCGGAGAGAGAGGAGAGAGAAGAGAGAGACGAGAGCGAGAGAGAGAGAGAGAGAGAAAGGAAATAATTATTATAAAGGTTTTTTGGTTACTCTATATCTCTCACTCCTCTCTCTTTCATTATATCTCTCTCTCTCTCTCTTCACGGAGAGAGAGAGAGAGACGAGAGAGGAGAGAGAGAGAGAGAGGAAGAGGAGAGAGAGGAGAGAGAGAGATGAGAGAGAAGAGAGAGAGAGAACGAAGAGAGAGAGAGAGAGAGGTCGGAGAGATCGAGAGCGGGAGAGAGCAAATTTATTAGTTAACCTTAATGTTTGCATGGTATTATTGTATGTATTCCCAGAAAAACTAAATATGTCAATGGAAAGCAATTAATTAGGCCTTGTATGATATTATCGCCCATTAAAGCTGTCCCACAAAGTTATACATGAACGACGAGTTTTAAGTGGATGTTAAGTTCATCATCATCTTCAGAGTCTTCATAATGACTTTATTAAGTGTTACTGTTTTATGTGATAATCTTATAGAACACAACATTCCGAAGATAAACGTCTATCCTTTTAAACAGATCACATTGATATACTTGGGGGTAATGCCTTGAGAACTACCCGGGTATTGGGTGAACGAGGAGGCCTTGGCACCAAGAGGGAGCCCACAAATGGAGTTGCGCTACTCTAATAATACGTTATCTTAAACAAGGCTTGACAACTCAAGGCTCAGGCTCAATATTGCGTCATCGGGGACTCTGGCAAAAACATGGGAGTTGTCTCCTTAAAAACCACGAGCCCCTGTCCACCCAGCAGTGAATGGGTACCGGGTGTAGCCGAGGGGCTTGTGAAATTGTGACCCGCCCTATGGTACCGAGTGTTAGCGCGTTGGTTGTGGACCGCCTATGGGTACCGGGTGTAACCGGGGGTTTGTGACCCGCCTCCCGGGGTGGTGGCTTCCAACTCAACACTAGAGGAGAGGAGAGGAGAGGGACCTACGAAGCACTCAAAAGGCGGAAGAGATAGGTCACAGAGAAGAAGAGAATCTTGGGAGAGTCCTGGCCAGTCCTTGCTTGTGTGCCCCTTGCGTGAGTAGGGAGGCAAGGGTGGGTATTGCTGGGACGGGTGGTGCGGTGGTGTTGCTGGTGTGGTGGTGAGGTGGTGTTGCTGGAGTGGTGGTGAGGTGGTGTTGCTGGAGTGGTTGTGAGGTGGTGTTGCTGTGAGTGGTGGTGAGGTGGTGTTGCTGGAGTGGTGGTGAGGTGTTGCTGGGTGTGGTGAGGTGGTGTTGTGGAGTGGGTGAGAGTGGGTGTTGCTGGAGGGTGGTGAGGTTGTGTGTGCTGGAGTGTGGTGAGATGTTGCTGGGAGTGGTGGTGATGGTCGTTGGTGAGTGGGGTGAGGTACTGGTGTGCTGGAAGTGGTGGTGAGGTGTTGCTGGACGTGGTGGTGGTGTTGATGGAGTTGTGGTGAGGGTGTTGCGGGAGTGGTGGTGGTGAGGTGTTGCTGGCTTTTTGTGGCAGTGGTGTGCGGTGGTGTTGCTGGAGTGGTGGTGAAGTGTTGTGGAAGTGGTGGTGAGGGTGTGTTGTTGTTGCTGAGTGGTGGTGAGGTGTTGCTGGAGTGGTGTGATGTGGTGTTGCTGGAGTGTGGTGAGTGGTGTTGCTGGAGTGGTGGGTGAGGTGTTGTTGCTGGAGTGGTGGGGAGGGTGTTGCTGGAGTAGGTGGTGAGGTGTTGCTGGATGTTTTAGAGTGGTGGTTGAGTGGTTGTTGCATGTAGATGCGTGGTGAGGTGGTGTTGCTGGAGTGGTTGGTGAGGTGTTGCTGGAGTGGTGGTGAGGTGGTGTTGCTGAGTGGTGGTGCTGAGTGGTGGTGAGTGTTGCTGGGGGGCTGGGTGAGGTGTTGTGGAAAGTGGTGGTGAGGTGATGGCTGGAAGTGGTGGTGAGGTGGTTGCACTGATGGAGTGGTGGTGAGGGTGTTGCTGCTGGAGTGGTGCGGGAAGTGTTGCTGGAGTGTGGTGAGGTGTTGGCTGGAGTGTGGTGAGGTGTTGCTGCTGGAGTGGGTGGTGAGGTGGGTGTTGCCGGAGTGGTGGTGAGGTTGTGTGTTTTTTTTTTTTTGCTGAGTGGTGGTGAGGTGTTGCTGGAGTGGTGGGTGAGGTGTGCTGGAGTGGTGGGAGGTGGTGTTGAGGTGTTGCTGGAGTGGTGGTGAGCGGGTGGACATGTACTGGGGCTGGGCCAGTGATGACTTGTGGGTGCCGTATTCTTTAGCGCCAATGAAGGGTAGCCAGTGGCCTCTGCGAAGTACAAGTGCAGTTGACCACAACACGCTGGGTGGCACATCGTGTTAATGGTGAAACCGATGTGACTCTGGTGAAACGACCCCAACCGACCACTTAGAATTACATTTCTGGTATCAGTGTGCACCTAGGAGGGTGTATTTGATCTAACAAACAACTAGACATCAAAACATCCATATAAACAGCATATGAAGTCACAATGAGAGAAAAACTCCTCATGTAGGAGGTTAGGAATGGTAGGTTAGGTTTAGTTAGGTTAGAACTAGGTTAGTTAGGCATATTAAAAAACCACCCCGGTCAATTTTAGCCATACAGGGATGGCGTGATGACATTATAAGTGGCGGTTGGGCTTGGTTTCAACACAGAGTACCTCGGTTTTACACTTAACGACGTACCCTGAGGTGGTTGTGAGTCAACTGAACGTTTGCCTCATAATCAGAAGCAGTATTTCTAAACCCCACGAACAAGCCACACCACATGGTAAATAACACAAGGGGGGCTGGGGGGGTGGGGGCGAAAACTCCCAGAGAGTTAGTGTACGTAAACGGTAAAATTCTACCTGAAAACATTCAAGTCGCCAGGACAACGTTTTTTGATTTGCAGACGTAAACCCCAGGTCTTCAAAAAAAAATTGTGCAAAAACTTTTGGAGTTGCCAAAAATATTTCGAGTCACACAAAAACATTTGATGAGTGGCCCCCCCCCAATTTGTTGGGGGCACTAAACATTTTGGGCATTGAAATTTTTTTTTGGGCACTCAAAAAGTTGGCACTCAATTTTTCTTGTCATTTTAAAAAGATAGCGATTGGAGGGAGGAGTGACAGCTGGGGGTAGTGCGTAGTAGCCAGGCCATCCACATTGATGTATGATTTATGCTTGTTACAGTATGATTGCCTGGCCTGAGTGTGGACACAGTTTGCGGCGCCACAATACTGAGAAGGGGATCAACGCCCATCGCAGAGTGTGCAGGGCAGCGGCTGGTTCTCTGTGTGCTGACTGTCACCACTGTTGCAGGCGTGAGGCACAGTCCAAGACGGCTGCTCCGCCCGGGGGTACTGACTCGGCTCGCTCCGGCATCCCCGAGGGTTACCGCAGGACGGCCCGTCGGTGTATGAAGGGAGATCTTGCTGCGGTGGGGCTGTGGGTGCGGGCAAAGCAGCATGAGTGGCCGGGAGCAGCAGGATTCAGTCTGCCTGTGCAGGGGCTGGGGAGGCCCAGTGTGATGGCAAGAATCACCTGGAGGCAGGCAGCTCAGGCCACAGGCACACAGTGAAGCTGAAGTGTCAGCAGTGCGACAAAACATTCAAATACAAAGAGTGAGCTTGAAGCCATTCACTTGGACACACAGTGGTGTTAAGAATTAGGAATGTTTAGAGTGTTTTACCAAGAATTTATACAAAGAGTCACCCTCACCAGACACACCCTGGACACACAGTGTGGTAAGAATCGAATGTTTAGAGTGTGGGAAAAGATTTACTGGAAAGAGTGACCTCACAAACACACTCTGCACACAGTGGTGTTAAGAATTATGAATGTTTAGAGTGGGAAAAGATTGCTAGAAAGAGGTGAACTCACCAAACCACCTGACACACAGTGGTGTTTAAGAATCATAAATGCCTAGAGTGTGGGAAAGGTTATACACTTTTCACAACTCAAACCATAACACAACTTTAGAAACACTGGCTTGCGGTGAGTTCAAGTTGTGAATTTGTAGCAAGTGTTTCAAGACAAGGGTGATATGCCAAGCACATGAAGAGCACTTTTGAGGTTGTGGGTTGTGTGGACAAGTGTGTGGTTTGTATGTACCGTGCCTGTGGGAGTGTGTCATGTGTGGCATGGGTGGTGGTGGTGGGCAGGTCGTTACAGTTTGGGGGCAGCCGTTGCCCTTGTGTTCGGAGGGAGTAATTAGCCCCACAGTTGTTGGGTTAGGCAGTGCAGTGTGGACTTTCAATAAATGATCCAGGGTTTTAAAGGTTCTCTGCTGATTGCCTTAAAAAAAACAGGTTTCCACGCATAAATTTAAACTTCCTATTTTCTGAAGGTCACATCATGTCAATCAAAAATGTAACGTTTAGTTTTTCTTTAGTATAAGTAGAGTATGTGTAGTAACCTTACACGGAATAATATACGTTACTTCATCCTGTGTTGCTTTATCTATGTAGTATGCCGAGTCACAAAATTTATTTAAAAGAATGTCTATCTTTTGATCAATATGTTTCCCTCTCTTCCCTTTGATGGCAGCAACTATGGTAAAGATCAGAAAAAAGGTTGCAGGAATAAATATGTTACTGTTCTGGGGGTTTTCCTAATACACCTTTTCACTTAACCAAATGACAACAACGAACTTACAAATACAAAACAAAAGAGTTTCTAAATATAATAGAGGAATTTTGTTTATATGAAATTAATTGTATTGAGCCAGTACAGTTATTTTAATTTGAACATTAGTGTTTAATATAAACTTCGTTGTTTTAATTTTAACTTCAGATTTAAATTTACAGTTTTTAGTAATGTTAACTTCAGTTGACTCAGTTCTTCCGCCATTATTCCTTATTTGCCCTTCTTGCACCGACGGTATCAACGCCATCAATGGATTCCCGAGGCAGCAGTAGTATGGGAACCAATGCATTATACTCACCGCATCAGGATAAAGCAGATATTCAGGGATACACACAGTAGGAATTCCTGTTTACAAAAGCAATGTTTTGATGTCCGGTAAACATTGCCTAACTCTGTGGTTCGGGACTAGGGGAATTAGAACCTTATTTAACTAATTAGATTGCTTATTTAAAGGGGATGCTGCTGAGGCTCAGTGTTACGTGACAAGGCACTCACTGAACTGTTACAAGGCAGAGAGACGGTGTATGGGTGGAAGCAAGCTTTTAACCTGCCCACCCACGTCAATATTACTTTTATTGTTTTCATCATTATTGTGTCACACTGTCTCGTACTGGGCATTGCCTATTCATTTCATCCCAGTACTATAATCATAAACCAGTATATTACAGGAACTACCACGTGTAGTCTCACGGCCTCTTGTAGGCTGCTTGCGCACACACACACACACACACACAAATAGTGCTTGATGTTCCATTCGGGATGAAAAACAAATGCCTTGGTATGTTTTAAAAACTTCCCCGGGTTGGGGAGGGGCCCTTTGAGAAATACTCGGTTGTTTTGTTTTGGGGGAAATTTATGTCAAAACTATCACATTTGCAGAGTTAAATACTACAGACAACATGTACTGAAATTAAAAAGGGAGAGAGATTCCCCCTCACCCCCTAACCCAGGAGTAAATTTAACACCCTCCATAACTCTCCAAAGTTTACAATCTAAAACATCCCAAACTCTTTTGTCCTTAGTGAAATTTATGCTGAAATTTTTTTGTAAAAGGGTTTTGTTAAATGGACTTTTTTTTTCTCTTATTCTTTTTTTTTTTTCCTAAGACTTATTTTATTTCCGTTTTTAACGGGGTAGAACAAGAATCAGGGATTCAAGCTGCAAAACCCTCGGGTCAAAAAGTGGGAAAATGTTCAAAAAATGGGTGTGATGTTGGCCAGGACCGTAGACGGTAGTTGTGGGATCATTAGGGAGTTTTAAAAAAAGGGGGCTGGATGGAGCATGGTTTAAGGCAGTTTTGGGGCGCCTTTCCGGGAACGTCTGTTTCTGTGAGGCCCTTTTTCCCGGGGAAAACCCGTGCTAGGCTGTAATCTTGACTCCCCATATGGGGACACTAGGAAATCAGGAAATGTGGTCAAAGTGAATAAATGAGTAAATGGGGGTGGGATGTGGTTGTTGTTCTGGGCAGCAGGGGGGGGGGACAAATCCCTCCGCCCCTCGCCCCCCCAAACAAATACCCCCTTTTTTCAGGTCCCAAACCCCGGCACAGAGGGGTTTACCGGGAGCAACAGAACAAAAAATTATAAGATATAATCAACTTAGCTCCCTAGTCAATGTTTACAAATCACCCTTTTGCCACACAGGACACACTCCCCGGGCCCGGGGTAAAACCAACTTGTCCACAAACACACCACCTAAAAAGTGGATCTTATGTGCTGGGCAATATCCTCTTTGTCTTAAAAACACTTCTAAAAATTTCACACTTGAACCCCGCAACCAGTGTGTCTAAAGGTGGTGTGTTGATTTGAACGGGTATAAACCTTTTCCCACCTCCGGCTTTCATGGTTCTTGACCCCACTGTGTTTTCGGGGTGTTTTTTGGTAGGGAACTCTTTTTGAGTGAACATTTCCCACACTCTAAAACTTTCAAATTCTTAACACCACTGTGGTCAGGGGTTTTGGGGGTTCACTTTTTAGAAAATTTTTCCCACACTCTAAACATTCAAAATTCTTAACACCACTGTGTGTGGGGGGTGTGTGGTGGGGGAAACTTTTTTTAGTGAACATTTTCCCACACTCTAAACATTAAATTTTTTTAACACCACTGTGTGTCAGGGTTTGGTGTGGTGAGGGAACTCCTTGTTAATTTTTTCCCACACTCAAAAATTCATTTCTTAAACACCACTGTGTGTCAGGGGTGTTTTGGTGAGGGACTCCTTGTAAAAATTTTTTCCCAACCTCAAAAATTAAAAATTCTTAACCCACTGTGTGTCGGGTGTGTGGTGTGAGGTCCTCTTTTAGAAAATTTTTTTCCCAACTCAAACTTCTGATTTTTTAACCCCCTGTGTTTCAGGGGGGGTTTTTGGTGGATTACTTTTGTAGTAAATCTTTTCCCCACACTTAAACATTCATTTTAACACCACTGTGTGTGGGGTTGTGTGGTGAGGCTATCTTTGTAGAAAATCTTTTCCCCACTCAAAAACTTCATAATTCAAACCCACGGGGTTTTTCAGGGTGTGTGGGTGAGGTTCTCTTTGTAGAAAATCTTTTCCCACACTCTAAAATTCATAATTTTTAACACCACTGTGCGCCCCGGGAAATGTTCTTAGCTCACTTGTATTTGAATTTTTGTCCACTGCTGGCACTTCAGCTAAATGTGGCCTTGTGGCCTAGCTGCCTGCCTCCGGGTGATTTTTGGGGCCATCACCCCGTCCTCCCCAACCCCTGGGCGGGACTGATCCTGGGCTCCCGGCCATCAGGGTCCCCCGGCCCCACAGCCTCCCCCCCAGCAAAACCCCACCAGCACGCGATGACCGGGGTCCGCGGGAATCCCGGGGATGCCGGGGGGCCCCGGGTCAGTGCCGGGCGGAGCAGCCGGGGTTTGGACGGTGGCCTCGCACCTCAACGTGGGCAAGTCACACCCCAGGGGCCAGCGCTCCCTGACACTCGCTTGCCTAGGGGGGCCCACACCCTGCCCCTGCCTCCCAAAAACCACACTTGGGAAAGGGCCTCCTTTCCCCCTCCCCTCCCGGCTCCCTCACATTCCTATGGACAACACAGCCCCGTCCTCACACGGCCAGGACCAAGGCCTGCCCTCCCCCAAAACACAACAAAAAAAAAAAGTCCGGGGGGGTTTGGGTTGGCTAAAATTTAGTTTGGGATTCTTCCCAAAGGCTAGGGTTAATACGCCAGGTTTTTAGAAAAGGGGGGGGAAAGTTCATTCGCTATGAGGGGCGGGGGGGGGGGGGGCCCCGGGCCCAGTGGGCTGTTAGGGGCCATTTTTTAGGTTTATTCCTATAGTTCCATCCGTACAGGGCGGGCTGTGAATAGGGTTTTGTCCCGGGATTAGACCACATTATGGTATTTTTCCCGATAAACACCGAATTCCTTTGGTGGGCCCACTATTTTATTTTCTGATGAGTTTTTTACTTTTGAAATATATTTTTTAAACCCTTTTTGTGCAATTATTATTATTTTTTTTTTTTTTTTTTTTTTTTTTTTTTTTTTAGGTAATTTTTTTTTTAATTTTTAAATTTTTAAATTATCAAAGGTTTTGTTAGGTGAAATTATTTTTTTTAAAATTTTTTTAGGTCAAAGGGTTTCCCTTAGGTGCAAATTTTTTGTATTTTAGGGCAAGGTTTCCCTTAGGGGCAATTTTTTTGTATGGGTTTTTTTATTTTTTTGGGGGAAAAAAAAAAAAAAAAAAAAAAAAAAAAAAAAAAAAAAAAATACGACGAAAAGTTTGACAGGTTATTCAAAACCCTAAAAACTCATGATTTGGAAAAAATGGGGTTTGGGAAAGACCAGTCACGGGGGGGGTTTTGTGCGGGGCATTAGGAGTTTAAAAAGAGCTATAAGAATTAGAAAACCTAAATGGTACGGAGGTAGCGGCGCGCAGTTTTTCGCCCCTTTTATCCCCGGCCCCTCCGTAAAGGGTGAGGTTAGGGTATTCTTCGGGGCGGGGCGGGCCTTCGGCGGCTGGGCATTGCGGGGGGGGGGGCGGGGCCACTTGTTTTGGTACCCCTTCCGTCACTTCCCTGGTTTTGAGACACTGACTTTTTCCTGGACAATTTTTTAGGTTTTTTTCTGATGGAGACACATTGTTAGCATGGACCGGGGACCACAGGGTTGGGGTGTAAAAAATAATATAGAAAAATTTTTAACGGTTTCCGGAAATAAAAATATCTCCATCTGAAAAGCAACAATTTTAGGCCAGGGGAAAAAAGTCGTGGCTCAGAAAATGACCGCGCAGTCCTGTCCATTTTGGCCAAGAGAGATTTCCCCGTCTTGGTACAACGGAAGGTAACGTTGCACCGCTGGGCCCCAGGCGCCGCCACCCACCGCCAGCTTAGGCCCGCGATAGGGTGAAGGGATTTCGTAACAAGTGGTTTCGTTTCCCAGGTTTTGAGAGTTTTTTTTTTGTCCTGATTTTATATTTTTTGTCATACCTGGGTTTTCGAACTCTAGTAGTCGTTTAAATCCGAGCTGAGTGTACGAAACAACTAGGTTTTTATAGCAAAAAACAACTTTTTGGTGTAGATCACTGGGGTACGAACCTTTTTTTGGGGCACGAATTTTGGTGCGAAACAAATTTTTGGTGTACGAAACAACTTTTTTGGTTTTACGATTACTGGTGCACGAAAACTTTTTTTGGGGACGAATCAAAAGGTGTCGAAACAATTTTTTTTTGGTTACGAAACAACTTTTTGGTGACGAAACTACTGGTGCGAACAGCTTTTGGTGTACGAATCTCTGGTGTCGAAACAACTTTTTTGGGGTACAATCTACTGGGGTTTCGAAAAGCTTTTTTTGGGATACGAAATTTCGGGGTACGAAACACTTTTTGGTATACGAATCTACTGGGTACGAAAAAAACCCTTTTTGGGTACGAACTACTGGTGTACGAAACAATTTTTTTTGGGGTAGAAAAAAACTTTTTTGGGATACGACTACTGGGGGACGAAACAAATTTTTGGTGTACGAATCTACTGGTGTACGAAAAAAACTTTTTGGTATACGAACTCTGTTCCGAAACGACTTTTTGGGGATACGATCTACAGGTGTACGAAAAAAACTTTTTTGTATACAAAACTATGGTTACGAAACGACTTTTTGGTGTCGAAAAAATTTATGGTATACGAATCTACTGGTGTCGAAACGACTTTTGGTTACGAAAAAAATTTATGGTATAGAATTACTGAGGGACGAAAAAGGGCTCTTTTTGGGGTACGAAAAACTTATGATACCTTTTTACGAAACTACTGGGTTCGAAAAAACCCTTTTGGGGTACGAATCTACTTGGGTACGAAACGACTTTTTTTTGTAAAATACTTGGGTAAAAAACGACTTTTTTTGTACGAATTACTGGTGTCGAACGACTTTTGGTGTACGAAACAAAATTTATGGTATACGAAACTACTGGGGTACAAAAAACTTTTTGGGGTCGAAAAAACCCTTTATGGTATACGAATCTATGGGGAGAAACGACTTTTTGGTGTACGAATCTACTGGGTACGAAACAACTTGTGTACGAACTGACTGGACGCCCATTATGGCCATGTTAAAGCCACAAATTTGGGTAATAATGGACAGTTTCACGTTTGTTTTCAGACACCAACTATTTTTTTTTTTGGGACACAATAGGTGCTTGTTCTAATGGGGGTTGTTTTATTTTGCGGGAACCCAAACCCAAACCCAAACTAAAAAAAAAAAAATAAAAATAAAAAATTAATAATAAAAAAAATAAAATTAAAAAATAATGAAACCTAAACCCAACCTTAACCAAAAAGAAAACTTTTTTTTTTTTTTTTTTTTTGGTTTGCGCAAAAAAAAACTAGCACCTTAGAAAAAGCCCTATTGTAGTTCGGGGCGATTCGGCCGATTTTTTTTCCGGCAGTTAACCATTTTCGGCCCGGGGAAAGTTTTTGGGGCCCGGGGGGGGGTTCCCGGGGGTGAACTATTGTAGCCCACTTGTCGGCCCCGGGCCCCCCGATTAATCGTATTTTTTTGAAAATCCCGATAATAAACCTTAGGTAAAAAATTTTTATTTTACTAAATGCTTTTAATTTTTGAATTTAGGCTTTTAAACCCCATCCATAATGTGTCCATCAATACAAATATGTGAGCTGAAAAAAAAACGTACCAGCGGGTAACACGTATTCCTTTCACTAGTCCGAGTACTGTTTGGAAAAAACCGTTTTTGCGCCCGATGTTTTCCATTTGTCACATTTTTTTGCCCTGAAACGCTGCTGTTGTGCGAAAGCTTTGCCACACACAAGGCACGGTGGGGCTTCTGTCGGGCATGTTTTGGGTGTTGGGGCCGGACGCAAAAGACAATGGGGTGACGCTGGGCAAACGACCTAACCCATGTTTTTTTTCCAAAAAATTTAAATTTTTTGGGTTTAATTCAAAAACTTAAGTATCGGTTTTTAAAACCCCAAAAGAAACCCCCTTTCCCCCCTCATTCCTGGATTTAAAAAATTTGGGGGGGGAAAATCAAAAAAATCTTAAAGGGGCCATTCGAGTTTTTTACAAACATTTTAAAGGGTTTTTAATCCCCCTTTTGGGGGTTTT
>JACEEZ010020275.1:0-19233 GCA_016584305.1 Chionoecetes opilio
CTCTTTTTTTTTTTTACTCTCTCTCTCTCTCCTCTCTCTCTCCCCCCTCCCCCTTCCTTCTCCCCTTTCCTCCCCCCCCCCCCCCCCCCCCCCCTCTCCCCTCTCTCTCTCTCCTCTCTCTCCCCTCTCTCTCTCTCTCTTTTTTTTTTTTTTTTTTTTTTTTTTTTTTTTTTTTTTTTTTTTTTTTTTTTTTTTTTTTTTTTTTTTTTTTTTTTTTTTTTTTTTTTTTTTTTTCCCCCCCCCCCCCCCCCCCCCCCCCCCCCCCCCCCCCCCCCCCCCCCCCCCCCCCCCCCCCCCCCCCTCTCTCTCTTCCCCCCCCCCCCCCCCCCCCACCCCCCCCAAACCCGGGGACTTTTAAAAAAAAGGGGGGGGGGGGGTGGGGTTTGGGGTTGGGGGGGGTTGTGGGGTGGGGGGGTAGGTGGGGGAGGGGGGGGGGGGCTGTGGAGAGGGGGGTGGAAGGATGGACCGAATGCACCGACGCGAACGAAGCAAGCGAGCGAATATTGGTTTTGAATTTGCAATGCAAAATTTTAATTTTTGGGGTTTTGATTTTTTTGCGAATGCGAATGCGAAATTACATAACATTTTTTTTAAAATACGCAATTTTTTTTATAAATACGGGTAACTGAAATTTTTTATGTATTGAAAGAGTTCAGAAAAAAAAAAAATGAATGTCTAAGTAAATTCCATTCAATTTTCTATGTTGCCCTTGGGGGACGAGGACCCACTCTTACAGAATATTTAAATGATAAATCTTGCAAGAAAAAATTAGTATTAACAAATATAAATACTTTTTTGAAAAGTTTAACACTGGAAATTTCACGGAAAAAATCTCGAAATAATCCCAAACCCAAGGGGTTTTGTGACTGGACGCATTACGGTAGGTTCCTGCAACACGTTCTCTTCAAAAAAATTTTGTTTGGGGCTCGTGGGTGAAAGAAAAATGTTTAATTATTTACTTACACAATTACTTACTATTACAAAATTTACTTACAAAATAAGAGCAAGGCAAGCAAGAGTTGAGTTAATTAACAGTGCCCTTGAGAGAAGCGGCTGCTTTACTCTGTTGAAGGGTGAAATGGATTTTAGTGTTAAAGGGAAAACAGGGCCTTGGCTACCACACCCCCCCTCACCTCTTTCTTGTAATTAATGCCGGCTAAACTTTAAAATTTATTTATTTCCTTGGGTATTTTAGTTACTTGTTATTTTCCCCTTTTTTTTGTAAGTTTTTTGATTTGGGCAAAATTTTCGCATATTCGCAAACAACACGGTGGGAGTGCGAATGCAAATGCGAATGCGAATGTGAATATTGAAAAAACTGCGAATATTCGCAATTCAAATGCGAATGCGAATATTCGGCCCACATAGTGTGTATTATTGTTTGTAGTGGTGTTTTGTGTGAGGCGTGTGGGTGTGTTGTGTGTGTGTGTGTGTTGTATGTGTTGTTTTGGTGTTGAGTGCATGTGTGTAGTATGTGTGTGTGTGTATTTGTGGTTTTTTTGTATGTATGTATTGTATGTGTTTTGGGTGTGTTTTTGTGTGTGTGGGGGTTTTGTGTGTGTGTGTGTATGTATGTATGTGTGTGGGTGTGTTTGGTGTGAGTGCATGTGTGTTTTGTGTATGTATTGTGTGTGTGATATGTAGTGTTTGTATGTGGGTGTATTGCAGTGTGAGTGGTATGTGTGGTTTTATGTATGTATGTGTGTGTGGGGTTGTGTTATGTGTGTGAGGCATGTGTGTATGTATATGTGTGTTGTGTGTATATGGTTTGTTTTGGGGGTTTGTGGTGTGGGGGTATCATTATTTTGTATTTTACGGGGCCTGAGCACGCCCGGGGGCCCCCGTCCCCATACAACATTTTTATGTTTCATCCTTATGCTTTGTGTTGGCCGAACCCCACCCCGGGGGGGCGGGTCACAAACCCCCGGCTAACACCCGGTACCCATCACTGCTGGGGGACAGGGGCTCGGATTTTTAAGGAAACAACCTCTGTTTTCCCCTCCCCACGGGGGTCGAACCCGGGACTTCTCGGTTTTGAACCGGGTGTGTACCCCTTTCACTACGGAGCCTAAGTGTGTGTGTGGTGTGTGTGTGTGTGTGTGTGTGTGTGTGTGTGGTGTGGTAAATTTTGCTGGGGCAAGCGAAAAAAAAACCTGGAACTATTATAATAAAAAAATAAAAAAAAGGTCATAATCGGGGCGTGGGGCCACTGGGGTTGAAAACGTTAGCCTTGGCAGGATGGAACAGCGATTATAAAGGAAAAAAGTAAATCTTTTCGCTATAGAAAATGGTACTTGTGTGATCGAATGCTCAGGGTTTAAGGAGACCCCCACGTTCAAAGGCTTATTAGAAAGAAAAAAAAAAAAAAAAAAAGTCAAAAAAAAAAAAAAAATAAAAATACAGTAAAATAGCAATGATGAAAAAAAAAAATTTTATACTATTACTAATACTAATAAAATTAATAATAACAAATTTTACCATTTGCATTTGGCATATCTCTTGTCCCCAAAGCAAGAACATTGTTAAATTACCAAAGATACTCTATACAGTAGTCTTTTACTTACTTCATGATGCACCAAAATCTAACTTCTAGGGTTCCCCTTCAAACTATACATAAAAAGTATACTATCTTGGCAATAATTTTTTTTAAGGGCCCACCGTGAATTAAGTATACTAAAAAAACAAAATCAACTGGTTCAACTAAAAGTGCTGTGGTATATACCATGCAACAAATTGCAATGACACATTCTCAGCTCACAAATTGACACATCAAATTTTATACCTGGCTAACAGTTACACTATCCCTTCCGGCTAATGGGGCTACCTTGACATTCCAAACACCCACTTTATCAACCCCTGAACCCCTGCTCAGGAAACTGCAAGGCTAAAAAAAACTACACACCAGAGCCAAAAAAAATAACTATAACTAAATGAAATCAAACGTTATTATGACACCCACCAGATATCAACACTTTTTCTAAGATAAAGGACCTACAAAAAAACACTCACAGGTTCAGGCCCTCTTGGGGCGCCAGTTAGGCCCTTATAGTGGGATGGGACAATTAAAAAAATAAAAAAATTTGTAAAAAATTTAACCACAAAAACAAAAACCAAAAACCAACTAAAGAAAATTTTTTTAAAGGAAAATGGGGGGGGGGGGGGGGGGGGGGGGGGGGGGGGGGGGGGGGGGGGGGGGGGGGGGGGGGGGAAAAAAAAAAAAAAAAAAAAAAAAAAAAAAAAAAAAAAAAAAAAAAAAAAAAAAAAAAAAAAAAAAAAAAAAAAAAAAAAAAAAAAAAAAAAAAAAAAAAAAAAAAATTAAAAAAACCTTTTTTTCAAAGTTTTTTTAAAATGTTTTTTTGGGGGGGAAAAAGGGGGGTTTTTCCCCTTTTTGAAAAAAATAAAATTTTAAGTCCCCCCCCCCCTTATAAATACTTTTTTTTAACCGGGTTGGGGGGCCCCCCAAATTTCTCCAATCAAAAAAAGGGCCAAAAAATTTTTGCTCACCTTTCCAGTTTTTAAAGAGACTTAATTATTGTCAAAAAAAATTTTACAACATTTCATTTGTAGGTTAATATAATTCTTTTTTTAATTTGGGGGGTTTTTTTTTTTTACAAATTTTACTTTTTTTGGTCCATGCCATTTATAACGGCCTAACGGGGCCCCCCCAAAGAGGGCCGGGAAACCCTGATGAGTGTGTTTTGGAGGTCCCTTTATGCATTAGTAAAAGTTTTGGATATCTGGGGGGTGTCATAAAAACGTTTGATTTCATTTAGTTATAGTTATTTTTTTTGGCTCTGGTGGGTATTTTTTAGTTTAGCCTTGCATTTTCCTGAGCAGGGTGTTCAGCGGGGTTGATGAAGGGGGTGTTTAAATTTTTAAGGGGGTAGCCCCCCTTTAAAAGCCGGAAGGGATAGTGAAAACTGTTAGCCCAGGTATAAAAAGGGGTTTGTGTAAATTTTTGGTGAGCTGAAAAATGTGTCATTGCAAGTTGTTGCATGGTATATACCCACGGGCACTTTTGGGGGGGAACCAGTTGATGTTGTTTTTTAGTATATTTAATTTTCACGGGTGGCCTTAAAAAAAATTATTCCCCAAATGATAGTATTACTTTTTTAAAATGTATAGTTTGAAGGGGAACTCCTTTAAAAATTTTAGGGGTTTGGTGCACCCATGAAAAAGAAAGTAAAGACTACTGTATAGAGAAAGTCTTTGAGTAATTTAACAATGTTTTTTGCATTGGGACAAGGGGATATGCCAAAGAAAAACGGTATATTTGTATTTTTAAATTTTTTTTAGTATTAGTAATGTATTAAAATTTTTTTTTTCATCATTGCTTTTATTACTGTATTATTATTTTTTTTTTTTTTTTTTGACATTTTTTTTTTTTTTTTTTTTTTTCCCTACATAAGCCTTCATGAACGTGTGGGTCTCCTTTTAAACCCGGAGCATTTTCCGATCACACAAGTCCCATGTTTTTTATGGGCTTTTAAAAGATTTACTTTTTTCCCTTATATAAGTCGCTGTGTCCATCCATCCCCAAGGCTAACGTGTTAGCCCCAGGGCTCCCACGCCCCGATTATGACCTTTTTTTTATTTTTTTATTAAACTATTTCCGGGGTTTATTTTTTCCAGTTTTGCCCCAAAGCAGAAAAACACACCACACACACACACACACACACACCACACACACAAAACAAAAAACCACTTAGGCCTCCGTAGTGAAAGGGTAGCACACCCGGTTCACAACGAAAAGCCCCGGGGTTCGACCCCCGTGCGGATGGAAACAGAGGGGTTTTTTTCCTTAAAATCCGAGCCCCTGTCCACCCAGCAGTGAAGGGGTTTCCCGGGGTTTGTTGGGGGGGTTTTGTGCCCCCGCCCCCCGGGGTGGGGCTTGGGAAAAAAACCCCAAACATAAGGATGAATAAAAAAAATTTTGTAGGGAGACGGGGCCACACGGCTTTGCTCAGGCCCTGAAAAATTTAAAAACTAGATGAATACACACACACACACACACTACCCCAACACAAACACATACTACACACAAAAACACATATACATACACACTTTTGCACTAAAAACACATAAAACACACACAAAAACACACATACATACTTTAAAACACACACAACACACTCACCCCATGAAATACACCCACACATAAAAAACCCCTACATTTTCACACACACACATACATACACACACCCCAAAATCACCCCACACACAATACACCAACACAACAGACATACATACTACAACCCAACACACACCACACACACACCACCACAAAAACCCCAAAATCACACATACAATACATACATACATCCCAAACCCACATAATACACACACACACATACATACACACTTTCACTCACACCCCAATACACACAATACATACACACACCCCACACCCCACACACCCCACACACCCCGAAACTCACACATACACACACACTTTAAAAACACAAAAAATACAAAACTAGTGATGACCGAATATTCGCATTCGCTTTCGAATTGCGAATTTTCGCGTTTTTTAAAATATTCACTTCGCATTCGCATTTCGCATTGGGACTCCCACCGTAGTTGTTTGCGAATATGCAAATATTTTCCCCAAATCAATAAACTTACAAAAAAGGAGAAAAAACAAGGAACATAATATTACACAAGCTAACATATAAATAAATTAAATTTTAGCCGAGCAAATTACAAGAAGAGTGAGGGGGGGTAGGGTCCCAAGGCCATGTTTCCTTGAACACAACCCATTCTCACCCTTCAAAGGTAAAGCACCCGCTTCTTCAAGGTCACTGTTAATTAACCCTCATTGTTTCCTCGGTCTAATTGTGTAATAATTGTGTAAAGTAAGAAATTGTGTAAGTAAGAAATTAAGCATTTTCTTTTCACCACGAGCACAATCAATTTTTGAAAGGAACAGTGTTGCAGGAACCTATGCTAATGACGTCCAGTCACAACAGTGGGGTTTTGGGATTATTCGATTTTTTCTCCAGTATATTGCACAGTGAATTTTGAATAATATTTATTGATTATTTTTAATACTAATTATTTTTGCAAGAATTATTAAAATATTCGTGTAAGAGTGGGCCCTGCCCCGCAAGCTGGCAAATAGAAAATTTGAAGGGAATTTACATTAGACATTCATTTTTTTTTTTTAAATCTTAAAATACATAAAAAATTTTCATTTTACCTGATGTTAAAAAAAAATTGCGTTTTAAATGAAATGTTAGAAATTTTTCGCTTTCGCTTTCGCAAATATCAAAACCAAATTTTCAATTCGCATTCGCAAATATAAAAAACCAAATATTCGCATTGCATTCGCATTCGCATTCGCGAAACGGAAAATAACATTCGGTCCATCAAAATACACACCACACACAAAACATACCACACACATCACCATACACACAAAAAACCACAAACAACACACACCCCAACCCACACACCCCACCACACACACACACACACACCCCCAAACAAAAAATATTTTATATAATTAAAAAGTGGGTTTTAAAATGAGAGAGAGAGAGAGATGGGGAGAAAAAGAAAGAAGAGGGGGAAAGAAGGAAGGGAAAGGAAGGAGAGAGAGAGAGAGAGAGAGGGGGGAAGAAGAGGAAGAGAGGAGAGAGAAAAGGGGAGAGAGGAGAGAGAGAGAGGGGAGAGAGAGAGGGGGGGAGGGAGAGGGGGAGAGAGAAGGGAAAAGGGAAGGAGAGAGAGAGAGAGAGAAGGGAAAGGAAGGGAGAGGAGAGAAGAAAAGAAGGGGGAGATGAGGAGAGAGGAGAGAGAAAAGGAGAGGAGAGGGAGAGAGAGAGAGAGAGAGGGGAAAGGAGAGAAGGAAAGGGAAAAGAGGGAGAGGAGAGAGAGAGAAAGGGAAAGGAAGGAGAGGAGAAGAAGAGAAGAGGGGGAAAAGAAGAGAGACGAAAAGAGAGAAAAAGAGAGATAAAGGAGAAAGAGAGAGAGGAGAGAGAGAAGGGAAAGGAAAAGTCCTTTCCCCATTTGCCCCCTTCTTTAAAAAAAACAAATTTTAAAGGGGTTTTTCTGCGGGGATTTTGGTTGCAATCGGAAATTTTTCGATGAAAAAACGGTCCAACAACAACAACAAATGATTGCGGGTCGGGCCAATCATCTTCCCTGGATGGTTGAACAGGGATCGAAATTTGAGCAAACGAAAAATGTTCGGTTGCAATCAGGATCCCCGCAGAAAACGCCTCTTGTTAACTCTTCCCCTGTTTATAAATAAAGACGCATTGTCACTGTCGCACCGCGGCTGTGTGAGCGGCAGGTGCAGGCGTGTGGTGGCGTGGGGGGCCGCGGCAAGCTCCGGCTCGTCCATGTAGCAGCACGGCAACACCGCCCGCACCACGTCACACTCCCCTACGCCCTCACCCCTGGGGGCCGCGTGGGCGGGGGTGACGCGGGCGTGGGGCGAGGGCGGCACACACACCACACTGCCCAGGGCCGCCATGTCCGTGGGGCTGGTCCAGCGGGGGGCGCACTCCCCCGCACTGGGCTGGCGGGCGTGGGGCCACATCACCCCGAGGGAACGCGCCACGCCCTCAGACAACACCGCCACCCGCGACAACACCTCCGTCAGCATGTTACCGCCGCCCACGCCCGCACGCCATGTCTCCCGCGCCACGCCCACCGCTACACGCACCACACCACGCACCAGTCATGCTGCCACGCCCGCCATCACACTTATTACTCACACCTGCAGGGGAGCACCGGTATTATAGATTTTTTTGTTTGTTTTTACGTTGGAGCTACTGGTCACACACACACACACACACACACACACACTCTTGCTCTCCCTATACCCACCCACACACACACACACTTGCCCCCCCTACACACACACACACTAGCTTGAAGTAGTAGAAATAGAGTTTTTTTGTAGTTAGAAGAAAAAAACACAACCCACAACACACACACAACACACAACCATTGCCGCCCCTACACCACACCCAACACACACACACACTTGTCACCCCTCCCTCCCTCCTACACACCCCTTCTCACCACCCCAACAGGAAAAGAGAGAGAGAGAGAGAGAAGAGAGACGGGAAAAAAGAGGGGGCGAGGAAAAGGAGAGAGAGAGAGAGAGAGAGAGAGAGAGAGAGGGGACTTAAGACATTTCCCCTCACACGAACCGTAAACAACATAACGACATGACACCCCCAGACCCCCAACGAGACCCTGCCATTGGTCACCGCCCCGCCAATCCCCATCAGTCGTTAGGTGAAGCGCTAACGACACCCAATCAGATCAAAGGAAGCCAAGGGAAGAGTTGACAAGATTATTAGAAGATATACTAAAGATACAGTATGATATAGTAGTATGATAAATAAATAGTATGATAGATAAATAGTATGATAGATAAATAGTATGATAGATAGATAGTAGATAGTATGATAGATAAATAGTATGATAGATAAATAGTATGATAGATAGATAGTATGATAGATAGATAGTATGATAGATAGATAGTATGATAGATAGATAGTATGATAGATAGATAGTATGATAGATAGTATGATAGATAGATAGTATGATAGATAGATAGTATGATAGATAGATAGTATGATAGATAAATAGTATGATAGATAGATAGTATGATAGATAAAGATACTATGAAGCGATACTATACGTCAAAGGTCACAAGAAGAAGAAGGAAACTATGAAGGAACTACGAAACTCTCTCATGAAGGTGTGTTGAGAGAGAGAGAGAGAGAGAGAGAGAGAGAGAGAGAGAGAGAGAGAGAGAGAGAGAGAGAGAGAGTGGATGTGTGATGGTTAAGTGGATTACGTAACGTATTTTAGGGTGTGACGTGACAAGTTCTCTCTCTCTCTCTCTCTCTCTCTCTCTCTCTCTCTCTCTCTCTCTCTCTCTCTCTCTTCCTCCTCTCTCTCTCTCTCTCTGTCTCTCTCTCTCTCTCTCTCTCTGATGGGGTTGTCTCACGACCTAACGGACCATCAAGGACACACACACACACACTTGTTTGTTTTCTTGTTTGTTTTGTTTAGAGGATAATGCCTCAGAGCCATAGTGATCTACCGCTGCTGCATATTAGTGTTGGCCGAAGCCCCCACCCGGGGGGGGGGGGGGGGGGTTAAAAACCCCCGGCTGGACCCGGTACCCATCAGCGGGGTGGCCCAAGGGGGCCCCTTATTTTGTGGGGAAAAACCCTTTTTCATTTGGGGGGCTCCCCCCGGTTCCAACCCAAACCAAACACGTAAACCACACAATTTTTACAAAAAGTTTAAAACAATAAAATAAATAATAAAAAAAATTTAAAAAATTTGAAAAATATATAAATTATAAAATAATTATAAAATAATATATAATTAAAATATATAAAATATATATAAAAAAATATATTATATATATATATATATAAAATATATATAAAAAAATATAGATAATAAAATTATATATAATAAATATATAATACATATATAGAAATTTAAAAGAATTATAAATAAAATATATTAATATATAATAATATATAAAATAATATAAATTTAAATATATAATATATATATAATAATATATATATATATAATAATAAATTAATAAGATTTTAAAATATATATAATATGGTAAAAAACTATAAATATATATAGAAATATATAATATATATATATAATAATAATATATATATATAAATATAATAAAAAGTTTTTAAATTAATTATATATATATATAATATATAAATATATATAAAAAATATATATATATATATATATATATATAAAATATATAAATTATATAAAAATTAATATATATATATATATATATTTAAAAAAATTTTTTTTTTTTTTTATATATATTATATTATAATAATATATAATTTTATATTATATAATAGATTTTATTTTATATAAAATATATATATATATATAATAATTTTTTAATATATATATAAATATATATAATAATATATATAATAATATTATATATATAATATATATAAAATATATATAAATTTTTAATATTTTAATATATAAATATATTAGATATATTAAACATAAATAATAAAAAAATTATATATTATATTATATATAAATATATATATATATATATATATTATATATATATATATATATATATAATATATAATATAATTTTATATTATATATAATATATATATATAATAAATATATACGATAATATAATAGGAGTCAAGTATTTTCGATAGTGAAATATATGGAGATTCATGTTTGGGGGAACGGAACAATGATGTCACACGAACACGGGGCTTAGCCAGTTTTAGATGAAAATAAGAAGGAAAATTCCAGAAGAGAATGAAAAAAGAAATTTGACGGGAGCCAAAGGGTTTGAGACGTAAGAGCAGACGTGATCTTTAAATAAAGAATTACTTTCAGCCCTTTTAATGTTTACAGGATTTGTTGGTTGAAATCGAGGGTTTATCAGGACCCTTGCCGAGTCTGAACAAAGGATAGTACTGTGCAGCCTGTTTTCCCTTTTCCAGGTCAATTTCCGGGGCAGAATACATGTTTTAAGTCCATATAGATTTTTGAGGTATAGTAGGTAGCTAAGATGATTTTCAGCGGTTTTTGGGGAGGGAAAAAAAGATTTTGGCTTGAGATAGTATAGGCTCCACTGCTCTTTTATGTCACTGAGACACGAAGGGGAAAGAGCAGAGAAAACAGTGACAAGAGGGTCCACAAACAACTTTTATGCCCCCCCCTCTCCCTCCCTTTTTTCCTCCTATGAGGGGGGTTTTTTTGTGAAGGAAGCGAGGAGGGGCAGGTACCCTTTGTATGGGATTTAAAAAGTCCAGTGAATGCAGAATTACCTCCAACCCTGCCACATCTCCTCCCCTCAAAAATTTTCCCTCTCCAAATTGCGTTTCCAAAAGGAGCCATAGTACACCTTCCGGAAGCGTTTAGCAACGGGCGGCAGTTTTTCTATGATATAACAAATTTTGAGTCCCTTTCAGGAAGAAAAGCTTTTAATAGTGTAAGGCCACAAGATTCCTTCATTTTGCTTGGTAATAAGGCCAAGAAGTGAAAAAAATGAGGCTTGCTCACGCAGGTTTTTTTGCTGGAATCTGGCCAGTCTCATTGGGCCCACCTGCAGGGCCATCACGGTGCAGACTATAATTAGAAACGGTCTAAAGCTGTCCTGACTTTTTACGAGTATGTTTTACGTGTTACCGAACGGGGCCCCCTTTTAAACGGAAAATTTAGTAGAGAAAATTGAGAAGAGTCAGGTAGGAATACGTTGACGGGGCACCAAAACATGCTATCAATATTAAAATCAATAAAAAAATAAATTCATTGAAACACAAAAAAACAGCTCCATCAAAAATACTAAAATTACACCCCATTCCACGTATACAAAAAAAACAGAACTGAAAACCTGCAGTATCGCTGGAAAAAAAAATAACACTTTACAGTTTCACTGTGGTGTCTCAAGGTGGTATAAAAACCTTAAATTTGGGTATTTCAGTTTTTTTTTTCTTTTCTTTTCATCATTTACTTTACCAGGTGGGGTGGTCGAGGGTTTCATTTTTCTTACATGCCCCTTTTTAATCATGGTTTTAGCGCGTATAAGGCCCCCAAGACTCCCGTATTACAGGGTCATGGAGCATAGGAGCCAACCTTCCAAACACCTGCCCCCCACTCGTCCCGCGGCCTCCCTCCCGCTACAAGCCCGACCCCCCCACTATAAACCAGTTCACCTTTAAAAAGTATACGCGTGACCTTTTACCATAGAAACGATGGTTTATGCATAATGAGGTCCCTGTGTGTGTGTGACTGCGGGATCAATCATTGAGAGGGGTAACAAACCTGGCCATAACTTGGATGCGAAGTGAACACTACCACGATGGTTTTTATTTGGGGACGAAATTTTCCGGGCATGAAGTGTCAAAGGGCCAATTTAAACCCGGCTACGTCATCAAACCCGGGGGACGTGAAGGTTTTTTTTCGCACCTGAAGGAGAAGAGCCGGTGAGCATCCCGCCTACGACCAGAGAAGAGCATACTGTCAGCGATGCTCCCCCAGAAAAAAGGACGATCGCGGCGAACAGAGAACAACATTAGAATCAGAAAGCACGATCTACAAGGAACAACGTCAGCATCATCACCTCTGATCAGGAATCAAGGTAACACTACGTACTTATTGTTACAGGTGCAGACACCCCACACACATATATATAATGATAAATATATATATATAATATATATATATATATATATATATATATAATATATATATATATTATATATAATATATATTTTAATATATATATTATATATTATATATATATATATATATATATATATATATATTATGTTTATATTTTTTATTTTTTCTATTTATTTATTTATTTATTTATTTATTTATTTATTATATAGCCTACTTAACACTTAAAACCATATGAAAAGTGCAGATTATATCGTTATTCTGATATTTCAATTAAATTTTTTATTCGGGGTGTGTGTGTGTGTGTGTGTGTCATTCACCCATGGTCTTGTGTACTGGGGCCACTTGGCCCTCCCTATATGCAGTCGCAATAAGGTGGATTGAGAAACTGTGGGTGTTTAGGTATATATAATCACCGAGTCGTACACTCAACGTCAACCCTAGCCCAAGGGTCCCCAGTCACTCCTGGCTAACCGCGAGGCCCGCGGGCACATCCTCTGGCAGGAACATACGCCATTACGCCTCAGTTACCAATTAGGTTTTAACATGTGTCCTTTGTAAGAAGGCACCCTTAGATAAATCTACACATCATGTCTACATACAATATGTGCTATATACCACCAGTACATCGCTCGGCCACACCTCACTGTGTCCTCACAGACATAATTCTGCTTGGCCCAAGGAACCAAGGTTTCATCATCCAAATACATATACACAGATATGAAATGTAACTTAAAAATAAAATACTAACAAAAATAGTATTGTACTACTAATCATAATGCTAACAAGAAAACATGAGAACATTAAGGCCTGTTGACCTAAGTTGTGGGCTTGGTCAGTGCATGAGAGCTCAGCTTGACTCTCTTTAGCCTATCAGCATGTACTACGTCCGTAGTATTATGAGTTTGATCCAGAAGTATGAATTTATTTCCCTTAATTTTACTTGTGACCAAGTAAGGTCCTGAAAATTTAGAACACAACTTATTTTGGCGTTCAGGAGAACGTTTCATAACAAAATCACCTATGGCAATTGCAACAGGACCAGCCTTACTATGCTGTCTACGCATCATCTCCTGACGAGAAGCCTTAAGTTTTCCTCGAACTGATCTGTGAATGATCTGAAAGGATCTTAGTTGAATTTTAGCATAATCGTCCACTGAGTAGACAGGGACAGGAGATTGCAAAAGCACATCATAAGGTAGTCGCTTGTCGACACCATACAAAATGAAATGTGGAGTCTTTCCTGTCGAGGAATTTACTGAACCATTTATCGAAGCCGCTACATGAGGTAGCCAGTCTTCCCAAGAGTCATGAAACTCGCCAGCATAATGGCGAAGGACATCAAGAATCTTCTTATTAGTCCTCTCTACCAACCCATTGCTCGCAGGGTGATAAGCAGTAATGAAAGTTTGCTTAATCTTGAACTGCTCACAGATGTTATGAAGAATTTGATTAGCAAATTCAGGGCCATTATCTCAAATCAGCACTCTAGGAGTTGTGTAGGGGCAAATTAAATTTGAAGCTAGAGCATGAGCAACCGTTATAGCAGACTTGTTAGGCAAGGGAACTAGAATCACAAAACGTGTGAAGTGATCTACACATACTAGTACACTTGTCCACGCGAGCCGGACTCGCGATCGCCAGTTTCCACCTCCCGGAACGAGCTTGGAGTTCATTATGACCGATATTTGGGTGATGCTGGAACCTCATCCCCCCCCCCCATCCCCTTGCTCAAGGAGGACAGTAACCGCCCGATTTTGTCAGTGATAATCCCCGGGAGTGACTGAGGATTCGAACCGGCTAACTTCAGAATGGCGCGCCAAAGCTCTATCCACTGGACCATCGTAGTGTGTATGTCTGTATGTGTGTACACTGTACATGTATGTATGTGTGTGTATCTCTGTGTGTGTGTGTTTGTGTGTATGTATATGTGTATTTTTCATTCACCCATAGTCTTGCCCACGCGATTCAGCCTCGCGATCGCCAGTTTCACGTCCAGAACGCTCCCTTCCGGAGCGAGCTGGAGATCATTATGACCGATTTTAGGGTAATGCTGGGACCTAACTCACCACACATCCCCACCTCCTTCCTCAAGGATGACAATAACCGCCCGAATTTGTCAGTGAAAGAAATCACTGGAAGCGAGCGAGGATTCGAACCGGCTAACCACAGCATGGTGCGCCAAGGCTCTATTCACTCACCCACTGTGGTGAGTGTGTGACTGTGCCCCCTAGAGTCAAGGTCTGTTGTCTACATTTCCCTTCAATGACAAACCTTTGGCAAAAATTTAGCTTCTAATCCCACAATGATTCTTTATTTATAGTTTCTTCCGGCCGGCAACTGTCTCTGTGCGGCGTCTCAACAAGGGCCAATAATGACTAAATGTAAAGGATAAAACAGAGCAGTTAGCTTCGTATGGACAGAAAAATAACTTCAGCCAAGAACAGCGATGCAGGGGTTCTTCATGAATAGTCTTTATAAACCCGAAGGGCAATCATCCCTCTGGGTAATAGAGGAGGTTATGATAGTCAATGCCAGGAGAGGATAAACCTTGCTACATTCTGGGCGTAGATGGTGCGGCGCCTCCTCGATAAAGAACTGACTGTTATACAATGAAGGAATAGGCAAATGATAATAGTAGAATAATGATGATAATTCTGATGATGATGACAACGATAACAATAATGATACTATAAACAATGGTAATTATACTAATAGTAATAATGATACTCATTAATCAATGATAATGATGATATTAATAGAATAACTATACTACTACTACTACTAATAATAATAGAAATAATAGTAATAATAATAAATAAAAAAATAATCAGAACGCTACCTACCGTACAAATAATCATAATAATAATGCTAATACTAACAATATATATATATATATATATATATATATATATTATATATATATATATATATATATATATATATATATATATATATATATATTAATATATATATAATATATATTATATATATATATATTGTGAGAGTCATTATATATACGTATATATATACGCATAATATATTATATATATATATATTATATATATATATATATATATATATATATATATATATATATATATATATATTATATATATATATTAATATATATATATATATAAATATATATATATATGATATATATATATATATATTATATATATATATATATATATATATATATATATATATATATATATATATATATATATATAATATATATATATATATATATATATATATATATATATATATATATATATATATATATAATATATATATATATAACATATATTGATCAGGGTGACAGACACTCGTCTTTCTTGGGGTTGTTTATGCGCAACGTTTCGCCAAAAGACACTTGGCATCATCAGGCTAAAATAGTTTAAAGAATTAATATACTATACTACTAAAAAGCGAACATCTAAAAGAATTTTTTTTAAACAATAAAATAATCCTATATTATCTAAAAATAATAATAAATAAAATACAATTTATACTTAACGGACCTTGGTGTGTATGCTGTCTGAGTTGGCAGAGGACTGAATGAACAATAGTTTGCGGGTAACATTTATGTTACCCGCAAACTATTGTTCATTCAGTCCTCTGCCAACTCAAATGTTACCTGCAAACTATTGTTCATTCAGTCCTCTGCCAACTTAGTCGGTCAGCCCCGGTCCGAAATTTTGCTCACCGGTATCAAATTAGGGCGAGAATGCTAAGAGTGTTTTTTGAGAAGGTATAAATGCCTAGAGTTAGAAAACATGTGATAGCATTGTGGGGGTGGCAGCTTTATATGAGTTATCTCCCTTTTTCCAAAATGGCCGCCAAAATACACCCAATAATTATGAATTTTTTAAATTGGTTGGTAGAGGCTGTGGACCTACACGTGCACAGGCTAAATAGACTTCAAGCTCTTCGTGTTCAATGTTGACTGATCTTTGTTTCAGTTTGTCAATGCGTGGAAGTTCAGGCCTGGGTGGATAAGGTCCATAGAACTTAGTCTGGACCGCTATTCCGTTGACTCGATGTGATGTACCTTTTCCAGTAAGTGTCTCCTCCAGTCTGTCTATATTATCCCATGCAAGATTTGTGAAGACATGGGGCTTGATGGAGAGTGGTAGAACAGCTCTCTGGTTGAAGCCCATTGCCAACTTCTGCAGACACAGAGCGGTATCATTCTCTTCCAGCTGGTCATAAGACACCCCATGTCCAAACTTATTCAGTATCCGAATGACCTCAGTGTTTCCAGTGAGTGCTTTTACCGCATAAGGAAGCAGGAAATGTTTTGGTGGTTTATACTGCCCACGTGTAACAGCGTATATCATGTCCTGGCTAAATGACTCGACAAGAATAGCAGTCCTTTGGGATTTATTCGTAGTACTAGTTGTATCTCCAGTGAGGAGCCCGACCAGAAATCGCTGTAACTCATTTGGTATGGCGATATGAGTAGCTACATCAGACGGATGATATGGCCACGGGGTGAAAATCATGTCCTTCTTGATGGCCGTTCGGATATGTGACGAAGTCTGATCTATGATCTTGTTGATATCTGTAGACTTTGCCTTCCAAAGCTTGAGCTCCCTATGTAGATTTTGATTTTCCAAGAAAAACATCCTTTAATGAGACACAGCATGGAACCATCAACAACTTTCCCTTGTCGTCGGAAAATATTTCTACTGCACCTCCAAGCTCGGATTTCAGTCTTCTGTGCATATTCTTCTTTGTTGAATCCTTCAGAAGATTAACTCCACCAGACAACATTAATGATTCCAATTTTGTGGTCAAGGAGGTGACTGGTATAATCCTCTTGTTGGGGATAATATCTTCTCTGATGTATTCGAAAAGTTCTTGGTAAGCTTCTCCTTCAACCTTGTGATACAGTATAAATTCATCTGTTACTTTCTCTTCTTCATTCTCATTGCTGTCCTCTTTGTTCCTAGTGTAATTCCTATAGCATGAAGCGTGGTAGTGTGCCTCTGCGGCAACAATGTCTCTACTGGTTAGTGCTATCATCCTGCCGTCTGCATTTCTGACGGCACTCTCTCTTAGTGTTTGATCTACTCTCAGTTGTGAAGCTAGCGTAAGTGTTTCACGTGTATTGGAGTGCTTTTTGAACTTGACCTTGCTACAGAATACGCAGATCGGAGCATAAACTGATTCATGGGTGATGTTCATTCATTAACACATTATTCATGTGTTGATGTTCTGGAAGACTTTTTTGGAGGACAGTCACTACTACCAGATAGATCACTACTACATTCACCTGCTTTACTTTTCAGAGTTTCCAAGTCTCTTTTCATGGTGAACATGCTTCTACATTTTCGATGATAGAATATAATTGGAACTTCTTTGTCCTGAAGCGTTTTTGAAACGTCTAGAATGGGGACATGGTTCCTGACTTTGGCGGCTTCAAGTAAGGTTAACCAGGAGGCATGGCTTTGAGGACTGACAAAATGTTCATCTCCGTCGGATACTGCCTGGTGTATGATGCACAGTTTCTTGGCGGGTGCCTGTGGCGTTTCCATGTTAACGGACATTCCAGGCCTCCTACGTTGAAGTTCCACAGCTACCACGACACCGGATTCTGGTCCCGGATTCTTCTCTACATCACCAGCCTTCAACAATAGCTTCGAGAGGTAGTCGGCTGCTACTCTACCTCTCCACTCCAAAAACCCGACTTTCTCTGAACGCACGACCTGCGGGCCGGCTGGTCTTCCGGCAGTGGTGGTCTCCTCGAGGGTCTCCAACGTCGCCAGTCGATCGTCCGGTCCGTCTCTCGCCGATGAAATACGACACCTGAAAAAATTTTTTTTTTTAATTATATGTATGTATATTTATATAATTATATAATATACAGTTTGGAAAAGGGGGATAACTCCCATAAAGCTGCCACTGCCACAATGCTATCACATGTTTTCTAACTCTAGGCATTTATACCTTCCCAAAAAACACTATTAGCATTCTCGCCCTAATTTGATACCGACCAACCCCCCAGGCTGATCGCCTAACTCAGACAGCATACACACCAAGGTCCGCTAAGTATAAATTTTATTTTATTTATTACTCATTGTTAGATAATATAGGATTATTTTATTGTTTAAAAAAAAATCTTTTAGATGTTCGCTTTTTTAGATTTCCGTAGCCACAAATGCTAGAACGCATTGCAGCTATGCCAGACGCACGAATTTAAAGTTCCCAGTCCATTTAAATGCCTACGCGCCAGTTTAAAGAGCCCTACTATGCCAGCGCGTGGGGTGGAGTGTTGCCATATGACAGTCATTATATTTTTTACTTTTTCAAATTTTCGTATTATATTTATATGATAATTTTTTCTTTACGTAATGTTATGTTGGGTGGAACGAAACGCCGTGATAGCGCAGGTTTTCACGGCGCTACAGCTTAGCACAAACGCCGTGATAGCGCAGGTTTTCACGGCGCTACAGCTTAGCACAAACGCCGTGATAGCGCAGGTTTTCACGGCGCTACAGCTTAGCACAAACGCCGTGATAGCGCAGGTTTTCACGGCGCTACAGCTTAGCACAAACGCCGTGATAGCGCAGGTTTTCACGGCGCTACAGCTTAGCACAAACGCCGTGATAGCGCAGGTTTTCACGGCGCTACAGCTTAGCACAAACGCCGTGATAGCGCACGTTTTCACGGCGCTACAGCTTAGCACAAACGAAACTCTGCATCAAAATGTCATAACTTCTTTACTTTTTGTCCAATTTTAATAATTAAAAAAAACATCAGAATGTTTATAAAAATTGGAAAATATTTTATTAAGTAAACTTTGTTGGGGGAGAATTTGCTGCCTGAGTAAAAGTGTATTAAAACCTTTACCTAGGCTACAGCTCAATATCTCGAAACTTGATTTTTCATAAATTGCATGTTGAAAAGTGTTAATAACTTCCTTCTTTTTTATTTTATATAAAAACTAGATATAGCTATGTGTTCCTGAAGGTTCTGGCTTGAAACTGGATTTTTGAATTTATGATATCACAATTTCAAAAATATATATTTTTTACG
>JACEEZ010020275.1:22977-62240 GCA_016584305.1 Chionoecetes opilio
GGGTTCCATTAAGTTTTAAAAACTTATAAACAAGGAAGGCCTGAAAAGTTCCAAATGTACAACGCTGACAAGACTGGGATTTTTTAAATATGTGTTTAGTTTAAATTTCTTGTGTAGCAATTGAAAAACTTCAGTTTTATGAAACTTTCAACTATCAACTCGGTCCTCCCCTACATTAATTAAATATATAGAGTCTACTGTACATACTTTAACCCGTACAAAACAGACAAGGAAATCTAAGATGAAATGTGTGAAAAGTAGATCTGCTGATCTAACTTATAATACTATAATCTTGGTCTTTTCAAATGGAATATTTAACCTCAACAGGAACTATAATTCATGAAGAAAAAAATCCCATGCATTACTTACATGACAAATCAGCACTTAGTGGCTACTTGGAAACTATAGGTCTTTGATGACCAGTCAATAATAGCAAGGTACTCACTGAATAATTAGTCTACATGCATATACAGTGACCTTCCCTTATGGGTAAATCTTTCATCCTAGCACTGCGAATATGGATTATGGTATGAAAAATTGAAAAAAATTCAGCCCCTTAATTGACTATGCGTTAAGAATTGCAAACAAATTCAGCTGAGTGAAATAGTTCTGATGTACAGAACTAAAGCGCACTTTATGGAAATCATATGTGATGTCAAATGAAAGTTAACATTAATTACAAAAACTGTATTATCAATGGTAACCTTTCTAAAAAAACAATAACCATAGCACCTTGTCACAACCACACTCCAACTTGCATGCGCATAAAAAGAAATCACCTAAGCATGTGGAACACTATTACAGACAAAATACTCACTGAATAATTACATGTCTATACAGTGACTTTCCCTAATGGTTAAATCATTGTAGAATACTGCAGATACTGTTACCAAATATCATATTCTGACACACACTTAAACAACCTTGACAACACTTTCTCAAAATATATGATCATTACATTGTCATTCATTCATAAAATATAAGATAACTGAAATCAATCATACTTGGAATCCAAAACTACTTTTAAATCACCTACCATTGAAATTTAATTACCAAATACTACACCCAATCAGAGCTGGGCACTAAATACATTGAATGTATTTAAATACTAAATACTAAAAACATGGGAGGAATGTATCTAAATACCAAATACTAAATACATTTTACGAATGTATTTAAATACTAAATACTTCAATTGTATTTAAATATATTTGTAAATACATTTTAAATACACACAAATTTTAACGTGTACGAAAAAAAATAGATTTCCTTAGGATTTCCTTAGATTTTGCGTTGCCTTAGAAATTCCTTCTCAGGCCTAAATTTCCTTAAAATAAGGAAATTTCCTTGAAAGTGGAAACACTGGTTCACTGTAACATCAGGATTGCCGGTTTGTTGGGCGGATTTATGACCAAAGTAACTGATATAGTAACTGATATATATATATATATATATATTATATATATATAATATATATATATATATATATATATATATATATATATATTATATATATATTATATATATGTTATAAAATATATATTATATATATATATATTATATATTATATATATATATATATTTTATATATATATATATATATATATATATATATAAATTCATTGTTCCAGTGACGATGACTTGTCTCGCCAGTTTTTTGGAAGTTGCTGCTCATTACGCTTTCTTTCTCTCTCCTCTCGTCTCTCTCTCTCTCTCTCTCTCTCTCTCTCTCTCTCTCTCTCTCTCCTCTCTCTCTTTTCTCTCTCTCTCTCTCTCTCTCTCTCTCTCTCTCTCTCTCTCTCTCTCTCTCCCCTCTCTTCTCTCTCTTCTCTCTCTCTCTCCTCTCTCTCTCTCTCTCTCTCTCTCTCTCTCTCTCAATTTTTGTTTTTCATCACGCTGGGTCGAGCTCTTCCTGTGTTATAGGCGTGCACACACACTCACTCCATTCTGTATGCTTGCGAACACGTACAGATTAGTGTACGTGCACAACCATCCCTGTCCATAGGCTACATGCCTAGTGACAGCTACACCTGTTTTTCTAAAAAAAAATTATGGTTGCACTACTTTTCATTAAATAATCTTTAGTGCATGTCTCCTTGCATATCTATGTAAAATTGCGTTCTAAGCATCAAGCTTGTAAAGTCTGATGTTATGCTTATGAATATACATATAATAACCAGCTGCTGCGATAAGAATTACACGAATAAATGTCAGGCCAAAGGGACAAAAGGCGGCAAGGTATTTAGTTCACTGTAACTAAATTCATCACCGTCAGTCAGGGCCGTGTGCTATAGAAGCTATTATATACAAAGATATGTAAATGATTGCAATGTTATTTTAGTTTTGGTACGCGCTGCATTAAAGACCGCGCCCTGTTTGTAGAATGTGTGAAAGATTGCAAGAAAATCAGGGTTTCTCATCATGAAATGTATAAAGAAGGAACGAGGTCCTGCGTCATGAATTAGAGAGTCTAAGTCATGAAATGAAGGAGGATGGGATTCCATTACAGGAGAGATGTCTTTTAGGTCACGAATTGGAGGACGAAGAATTTTCCCTAATGAATAATAAAAATAGGGTAGTCTGCTGTATACATCCAAGTAATGCTGCAGTTTTCCTTTGTTGTTTAGGAGGGAGGCGCGGAAAATGTAAACTGTATGTGTCCTTTTTAAGATATTTGACTATGCTTTTTATCGATTTATCTCTATTTTAAATGTTGGTGATGGTGGTAGTAATAGTAGTAGTAGTAGCAGCAGCAGCAGCAGCAGTAGTAGTAGTAGTAGTAGTAGTAGTAGCAGTAGTAGTAGTAGTAGTAGTAGTAGTAGTAGTAGTAGTAGTAGGAGTAGGAGTAGTAGTAGTAGTAGTAGTAGTAGTAGTAGTAGTAGTAGTAGTAGTAGTAGTAGTAGTAGTAGTAGTAGTAGTAGTAGTAGTAGTAGCTGCACAGTTGTAGGAGTAATCATGGAGGGGAAGGAGAGGGAATAGATAGATAGATATATATAGGAATACATAGGAAGAACAGATACCAGGAGACCCTTTTGTCTATAACGAGGGTATCTGCTGAACTACATACTATTAACTAACAAACTACATGTAAGAGATCAGAAAAACAGTTGGAAAAAATTACCATGGAACTAAAGAGGATAGGAACATGGACATTTCAAAGTGAAGAATGAGAAGAATGTATATGCTAACTAAAAACTACCGCTGACACTAATTTATCCGGAGAATGTTAATAAGATAACTCGTGGGGCAATATCAAAGCCCATTTACAGTGAAGTACGCGTCTAATCAGTTTGTAATGTGATTATTGTGCTAGGTTCGACAGCATTAGCTGGTAATTTGCTCCATCGATTGACTACTCTGACATTGAAAAAAAAATTTCGAAGATCTGTGTTAAAGCACTATCCATTTAATTTTAAACCATTGCTTCTTGTCACGTGAGGAGAGAGCTCGAATAGGTTATCGTGGTTGATGATATCGAATCCTATAAAAATCTTTAAAAATGCTATAAAGTCCCCACAGATTTTACGATTTTTTTAATTAAGGAAAATCTATTCAATTGTCGCAGCCTCTCATTATAAGATGCATTTCGCAGAGGTGGGATCGGTTTGGTCGCTCTTCTTTGAACTGATTCTAATTTGGCTTCATCTTTTACGCAATAATCAATCATCAATCATTGGGGGCATACGCCAGGGGGCGCGTCGCCTCGCCCACCCTACGACGCCACTCCCGGGGGTCACCACGCGCGAGTTCCCATGCAGGCTCCTTTCCCATACCAAGCAGCTCTCGACAAGAAACATCAACTTGCCCCAGCCACGAGCCCTGTGGGCGCCCCCTTGGCCTCCTCCACGCCGGATTGTCTCTTACAGATACAACCCGATGGGAAGGATCGGTTTCAGGGTAGCGTGCCACATGCCCATATAGCCGAAGTTGGCGCTGACGGACTATGCACTTAATAGGCCTCGATTCAGTCTCACGGTGCAATCGCTGATTTGACACGTAATCATCCCAGCGATACCCCATGATTCTGCGAAGACACTTATTACCAAAGGCATTGATTCGTCTCTTCAAGTCACTATTTAGTGTCCATGTCTCACAACCATAGAGTAAGACAGGGATCACAAGCGACTTGAAGATCCGGATCTTTGTCCTCCTGCACAGGTACCGACAACGCCAAATACTCCCGCTGAGCGAGTCCATAACACGGTGGGCTATGCCAATCCGCCGTAAGACTTCTTGACGTGACCCGCCGTCATTATGGACTGCGCTACCAAGGTATGTAAAACTTTCCAAGATCTCAATGTCCTCGCCACACGCATGAATAGACTGTACTGCTTCATCTAGTAGGTCTCCAAACACCTGGACCTTGGTCTTGAGCCAGGAGATCTCAAGTCCCAAAGGCTTTGCCTCCTCGTGCAGCGCCTCGAGAGCCATCACCAGGACTTCCAGCGACTCAGCAAAGATTACTGCATCATCGGGAAAAACAAGATCAGTGACCTTGGTGTTGCCGACGGATGCTCCACAATCACTTTGATCTACAGCCTTGTCCAATACCCAGTCCATACAAGCGTTGAAAAGTGATGGGGCACGGACGCACCCTTGCCTCACTCCTGTATTCACAGGGAAGAAGCTGGATACACCTGCCCAACACTTCACAGCACTCTCAGTCCCAGAATACAGACCAGTTATCAAACCAATAGTCCTTGCAGGAATCCCTCGAAGTCGCAGAACATCCCAAAGTGACTCACGATGCACTGAGTCAAATGCCTTCTTGAGATCAACATAGGCTGAGCAGAACTGGACACACTGTCCGACAACACTTGTCCACAACGNGTTGGCTATCAAATTTCTGTTCCTAATTAGCATTGTAAATAATATTTTTTTATCATATTGTGAGATAAATGCCTAAACCATCACCAAGCTAGAACAAACTTGTGCATATTGTATAAATTCTGTTAATAGATTGTAAATAAGGCAGAAGCTTTCACAAGATAGCAACTTAAAAATAACATGTACATTACATCATGGGTAAAATCATATAACATCATGTATTAGACAATATCATCGTCATCATCCTCATCATCTGAATCAATAGTGGCAGCATCACTGTCTTTCATGTTTGTGCATGTTTGCAGCTTACACTCTTCTGTGCATGGGAGTCCACTTGACATACATGGACACTTTGGAAGTTGACATATTTTTGCACACTTGCAAGATATAAATTCCAATATTATCTGTGGTGCAGGAGAGCCTGTCATCCATTCACCTCAAGTGATCCCCTACACGTGCAATCCACCATGGCCATCTTGTGGATGTGGAATATCTGGGCATTGGACTAAACTTCTTCGCCACACAGCACTCTGGTAGTTGGCTCTCATGGTGTGCTGTCGAAGGGTGTCCTCACAAGGTGGCAAATGACCTGATTCGACAGCTCCTTTTTTTGCTCGCCAAAGATGAATACAGCTCAAGTTTTTCCTTCACTGCCATGTAATCTCTGGCTAGTTGCTCAAAGGTCAGATTGTCAGGGCTGATCAGCAGTCTGTTGTTGTTACCATGAAAGATGTTGAGACATGGTCCAAATTCTGTTCTGCTTCAAGTTTGCGTCGTATGTATTTCTTGTATGCATCAATTAATATGGGAAATCCCTTATATGGTACATCATGTGAAACCCGGCCGTCACGGTCGTGACAGTGTGTGTATGTGTGTGTGTGTGTGTGTGTGTGTGTGTGTGTGTGTGTGTGTGTGTGTGTGTGTGTGTGTGTCATTCACCAATGGTCTTGTCCACGCGAGCCGGACTCGCGATCGCCAGTTTCACCCTCCCGGAGCGAGTTTGAAGATCAGTATGACCGATTTTTGGGTAGTGCTGCGACCTCACACACCACACACTCCCATTTCCTTGCTCAAGGAGGACAGTAACATCCCGAATTTGGCAGTGAAAAATTCCTGGGAGCGAGCGTGGATTCCAACCGGCTAACCACAGAATGGCGCGGCAATGCTCTATCCACTGTACCATCGTGGCGTTCGTATGTGTGTGTGTGTGTGTGTTAGTGTATGTCATTCACCCATGGTCTTGTCCACGCGGGCTGGACTCGTGATCGCCAGTTTCACCCTCCCGGAGCGAGCTTGGAGTTCATTATGACCGATATTTGGGTGATGCTGGAACCTCATCCCCCCCCCCCATCCCCTTGCTCAAGGAGGACAGTAACCGCCCGATTTGTCAGTGAAAATCCCGGGAGTGACCGAGGATTTGAACCGGCTAACTTCAGAATGGCGCGCCAAAGCTCTATCCACTGGACCATCGTAGTGTGTATGTCTGTATGTGTGTACACTGTACATGTATGTATGTGTGTGTATCTGTGTGTGTGTGTGTGTGTTTGTGTGTGTTTGTGTGTATGCTATAGTGTATTATTCATTCACCCATGGTCTTGCCCACGCGATTCAGCCTCGCGATCGCCAGTTTCACCCTTCCGGAGCGAGCTGGAGATCATTATGACCGATTTTAGGGTAATGCTGGGACCTAACTCACCACACATCCCCACCTCCTTCCTCAAGGATGACAATAACCGCCCGAATTTGTCAGTGAAAAAAATCCCTGGAAGCGAGCGAGAATTCGAACCGGCTAACCACAGCATGGTGCGCCAAAGCTCTATCCACTTACCCATTGTGGTGTGTGTGTCACTGTGCCCCCTAGAGTCAAGGTCTGTTGTCTACATTTCCCTTCAATGACAAACCTTTGGCAAAAATTTAGCTTCTAATCCCACAATGATTCTTTATTTATAGTTTCTTCCGGCCGGCAACTGTCTCTGTGCGGCGTCTCAACAAGGGCCAATGATGACTAAATGTAAAGGATAAAACAGAGCTGTTAGCCTCGTATGGACAGAAAAATAACTTCAGCCAAGAACAGCGATGCAGAGGTTCTTCATGAATAGTCTTTATAAACCCTAAGGGCAATAATCCTTTTGGGTAATAGAGGAGGTTATGTATAATCAATGACAGGAGAGGATAAACCTTGCTACATTCTGGGCGTAGATGGTGCGGCGCCTCCTCGATAAAGAACTGACTGTTATATAATGAATGAATAGGCAAATTATAATAGTAGAATAATTATGATAATTCTGATGATGATGACAACGATAACAATAATGATACTATAAACAATGGTAATTATAATAATAGTAATAATAATCATTAATCAATGATAATGATGATATTAATAGAATAACTATAATAATAATAATAATAGAAATAATAGTAATAATAATTTAAAAAAATAATAACCAGAACACTACAAATAATCATAATAATAATAATGCTAATAATAACAACAATATATATATATATGTAATATATATATTATATATATATATATAATATATATATATATATATATATATATATATATATATATATATATAATATATATATATATATATATATATAATATATATATATATATATATATATATATAATATATATACAGGTATATATCTATCTATATATACGTATATATATATAATATATATATATATATATATATACTAATATATTATATATATACTATATATATTATATATATATATATATATATATATATATATATATATATATAATATATATATATTATATTATATATTCATTATTAGTAGGAGACGGCTAAGACGGACGGTTAAATATTCCAGGAAAATGGTGACATCCTTTATTGCAAAATACGAATACGATAACAGTAGTTTTCCCAGGGGTGTATTAAGTTCTTATATACTAGTGTATAACATGTATCTGCATCCTTACATACATATATTCACTGCCTGCTTATCTATTCATGTATCATGCATGCATGAGTTTAAGGGGACTGTTTACCTGTACGATGTGATTTTCCTCAAAATTATTGAAATTTAGATTTCCGTAGCCACAGATGCTAGAACGCATTGCGGTTATGCCAGACGCACGAATTTAAAGTTCCCAGTCCATTTAAATGCCTACGCGCCAGTTTAAAGAGCCCTACTATGCCAGCGCGTGGGTGGAGTGTTGCCATATGACAGTCATTATATTTTTTACTTTTTTAAATTTTCGTATTATATTTATCTGATAATGTTTTCTTTAACGGTACGTTATGTTGGGTGAACGAAACGCCGTGATAGCGCAGGTTTTCACGGCGCTACAGCTTAACACAAACGAAACTCGGCATAACAAACTCGGCATAAAAATGTCATAACTTCTTTACTTTTTGTCCAATTTTAATAATAAAAAAAACATCAGAATCTTTATAAGAATTAGAAAATATTTTATCAAGTAAACTTTCTTGGGGGAGAATTTGCTGCCTGAGTAAAAGTGTATTAAAACCTTTACCTAGGCTACAGCTCAATATCTCGAAACTTGATTTTTCATAAATCGCATGTTGAAAAGTGTTAATAACTTCCTTATTTTTCATTTTATATAAAAACTAAATATAGCTATGTGTTCCTGAAGGTTCTGGCTTGAAACTGGATTTTTGAATTTATGATATCACAATTTCAAAAATATATATATTTTTTTACGCTTGGCAAAGGAAAAAAAGGAAGAAAAAGGATGAGTGTTATGTAAAAAAAATCCGTAATTAGTTAGCAACATTAAGGAAATACAGAAACTAGTTATTATATAGATAAACTACTTTTCAAAAGGAGACAAGAAGTTTAAGAAAATTATAATTTATAGCGATGTTATTAAGCCTTTAAAAATGGCCGTCAAATTCATCAAACCGTAAAAAAAAACTTATAGCCAGATTGCCTTCATTTCTGGGCTAGAGAGGTTTTTAGATAGCCTTAATATTGTGTAAAAATTTCAAGCAAATCCAAGCAGTCTAACATGGTGTTGACCAAAAAGGTAAACAGTCCCCTTAGGCACCTCGTCTTGAGATAAGGGACTACACGTGTATAGAATAGTCAATTACTCATAGACGATTAGACGTGGAACTTTTCCTTATTATTATATTTATTAGTATACTGAAAACTAGAGCTTTTAGATTTATATGTTTTTCTTCCAGTTTTTTGACTAGACAATTATTTTTTTCACTGTAATTATTTATTCATTGAAAGGAAGTGTGGTTTATGGTCCTGTCTTCCCTTTCCTGGGTGGTGTGTGGAGCAGGTGACATGCGCTGTGCTGGCTGGTTTGACGCACGTAGTGATTGGCACCAACCTTGGTTTGCCTGGCGTGATCCTGCCGCAGCTTACTGACCCGACCCATCAAGACCTGTTTCTTAATACCTCCCAAGTGGCGCTCTTCGGTAAGCTTCAAGTACTGTTTCCTCTGAATTGATAAGAATGTGTGCTGAGGGGATTTTGAAGGAATATTCCGTCGTGATTTGATGTTTACCTTTCACACCAGGTAGTCTGCTTCATGTGGGTGCCATGGCCGGTTCCCTGATGGGCGGGATCCTTGACATCTACCTGGGGCAACGGGTGACCCTATTGCTGGCCATACCTTTCTGCCTCGTTCTGTGGCTCAGCATGTCCTTCACCTCAGCCGTGTGGGTCCTGCAACTGTTGCGCGCCCTACTGGGGATAACACAAGGTTTCATCGGGATTGCCTCGACGAACTATTTGGCGGAGGTGACACAGTCTGAGATACGGGGACGCCTGATGTCTTTTCTCGACATTGGGCGGCAGAGCGGGATCCTACTGGTATTCGTGGTAGGCTGCTTAGATCTGACGTGGCGCGAGGTGATGCTGGTGTGTGGTTGCGTCACCACCGTGCCCACTTTCATCGGCCTCTTGTTCCTCCCCAACTCACCTCGTTGGCTGGTGACCCGAGGTCGCGTCAAGGAGGCACACGATGCTCTGATCTTTCTCAGGGGTCCACACTATGACTCCAAGTTAGAGTTGCAGTCTATCGTGGATCACTTCAATAATGTTACTGTCAAGAAGACGAGCACGATGAGGCAGATGAAGCAGATGCAGGAACCAAACGTCCTCTACAGACTACTGTTCATGGCCATCTTGACGGTCCTGGCGCAGTTCACTGGCAGCGTGTCCATTGTCACTTACGTCGTCCCGATCTTCCAGGCCGCCAATTCAACTCTCAATTCGTATGGCAGCGCTGTGTCCATTGCAGGCCTGCGAGTGGCGGGCACTTTGGTCTTCATGTTGGTGGTGGAACGCGTGGGCCGTAGGGTCCTGATGGTGACCTCCTGCCTGGTCTGCTCCGTCTCTCTCCTACTTCTTGGTGTGTACTTCCTGCTTCAGAATACAGGAATAGACGTTTCCATTCTAGGATGGCTGCCACTTATCTCGTTACTAGTGTACATGCCCTTCGTGGTTGCAATCCAGGCATTACTCAGTATACTAAGATCAGAAATGTTTTCGACCTCTGTGCGTGCCATTGCCGTATCCACCATGTTTGTGGTCTTCTATACATCTATGTTCGCAGTCACCCAGACGTTCCCCATCATGACGGAGGTCATAGGGGAGCAAGGGGTGTTCTGGACATACGGCAGCTCTTGTCTCCTCCTGGCCCTCATGACAACGGTGCTGCTACCCGAAACACGAGGCCTTACCCTTGAGGAAGTGGATGACACGTTCAGGTATGGTAAGAAAATAGTTTTGACAATTCCATGCGCGTGAAATGAAGCAGGTCAGCTGCGTCTGTACCCAGGAGCCTCAGCCTCTGTATCTACTGTGACCTAGATTGAAAGTAGCTACATTACATGAGATTTACTATTTTGATAAGCTATAATAAATTATATCGCATGACCCTTGATAAGAGACACTGTACAGTATACTAGGGCATCCGCTACACCTTTTCTAGGGGAGGGAAGGACAAACAGTGATATACTCCCGCTATCATAGTTATTCCTTAAAGCTATAGTATCCCTGGGTTCTACGTTGGAATGTCTGATCAAGAGAGGATGCGGGGTAAATTTTACACCTATGCCTATAGCGCCTGTAGGCAGTGACCTCCAGGGCTCGGACGGTAGGTCCTGGAGGCTCACTTGAGGGATGTGATAGTTGGCCCTCGCCCGTGGTGGCGCAGGCAGGATTTTTATAGTGACGCCTGTAATTAGAGGCTCATACCGCCCCCTTGTGTCCTCCGATGCGCTGGCAATCGAAGGTAGAGTTAATGGACAGGGCATGTGAGTGTTCTTAGGCCACTCGACGGTGCAGAAATATTTTAAGTGGATTTATGGGTTTTACTCAGGGGTGAACTTGGGTCTTTGAGAACGCACTCGGTGCCACTAACCACTCTGCTACCGCCTCCCCAAAATGACCAGTTTACCCTTCCCCCCCCAACAGACGCCCATGAATCTGTAAACCAAACATTGACAATTAATATCGATAAAAAGAGGGAAGAGTTGAGAAGATATCACGCAGGAGCTGACCACTGGCAAATGATACTTGAATACATGCAGTTGTCTATAAAGTAGGGTTCGAGGACCTTAGGACCTGATCACCCCCAATCCAGGTCAGATCCTTGTCCCTCCACATAGTCCCTCCATTTGAAGAAAATATAGATGATAAGAACCTGTCATTCTAGTCTGCAAATTGATAGACACCTTGCATAATGCTTCCGGACCCCTAAGAAAAGATTGTCTTCACCATGGCTCCACCATTTGTGAAAGAAAATGCTAGTTACCGTACTACTTGAGTAAACATCACAGGTATAACATGCATACAGTATGTTCTTTTAGCTGATAACATACGTATATGAACTTAAAAAAGGTCAGCTTCATTTTTGTATGAAACTTATTACTATTAAAAAAAATACCTATATACAGTAAATCCTCAATTTATTAAGTCTTTTATTATTTATTAAGTTTGCCTTTCCGCTGGTGGCATCAGGGATTCTCTCCTTGAGTTTAAAACTCAAGGAGAGAATCCCTGATGCCCTGCGTTCCTCAGTGGTGTACCAATTTAAGTGCAGTAGCTGTAACGCTGCTTATATTGGGCAGACCAAGCGCCACCTCACCACTAGGATCGCGGAGCATCGGGGATTGTCTCACAGGACTGGTAAACCCGTGTCCAAACCACCATTCTCAGTCATTCGGGAACATTCCGAAGCCTCAGGCCACCCAATAACGAACCAAGACTTCAATATTTTACACACAAGCTCCCACGACTCCACCCGATGGATATGTGAGAGCCTCCTCACCCACCACCACAAACCATCCCTTTGCGCACAGGGCACTTCAACCCCTATTGTGTGCTTCAAAACCATGTGGGAATCCCACACACTCCACTGTTAAGTTGATTGGTAGGTGTAGTGTTTTTATTACTGTTTAAAAAAACATTATTTTTATTTTAGGTTATGCATTTTATATGTTCATATCATTATAATTTGTATATTATCATTTTTAGCAATTTTATTTGTATTATATCCGATTTTAGGCTGATGATGGCTTATGTATAGCCGAAACGTTCAATAAAACAATCAAGATGTTTTTAACCGCGCTAGTTTTTATCTTCATTATAAGATCTCGCTTCCCTCATGGAGAAAGTATTGCCTCTATTATATATATATTAGGGTGTCCCAGGCTTGTATTAGTAGAAAACCAAATAATGATATCAAGTCCAGCACATGCTGCTCTTTTTCCTTGTCAAATGAAAGTGATTCCACCAAATTTTCGTGAAAATTGGGCAATATTTAATGATTGCGCAAAACGAACGTTCTGATAGCTCCTCTAAGATTCGACCCATTATCTGCATTCTGATCACTCTATCGTGTTCAGAAGAGTCTAGGTACAGGGAAACGAATGTGAAATATCTGTTATGTTTATTTAGTTATTTATTCCTACTCCAACACCTTCTTCTTGAGTTCCGCCTTCGTTTTTTTAGGGACAGCTTTCGTGTGGAGGCGGGCAAGCTTCAAGAGGAACTGGGTTTGCCGTTCGTCCTTCGTCCGGTTGCCGAGGAAGTGTTGAATGAGGGCTATTCCTCGTCTGCGAGGTCGTTCGTGACCTTCAGGACACCAGCAAGCTTCTTAGCGCACTTGAAACACGAATCCGTGTTCCATGTTTCAGGACTCAGCTCAAGGAAGGTCGGTTGCTGGCCTCCTAGTAGACTTTTCAAGACCTGCATCGACCGCACTGAGCAGAAGGCGGAAAGCGGCCTGTTGAGATTGATTGGTGTCTTCGACTCGGGGCGCCGTGGATTCTTGGTCGTCGAAGGACGCTTCATCCCCTCTACCATCTCCGCCTTCTGCTCCGGGCTGATGCGGTCATCGAAGATGGCCAGTCCGATCAGGTTCTCGGAAAGGTACCAGGGATGGCGCCGCATGGCACGTTCCGCGACTAACGCAACCCCAGCGTCGCAGTGTTACCCTTCTTAGTATGGTTATTTTACGGATAACGGGTTCACTCTATGTTGATACTGGTTGACTAACCTGTAAAGGGGTGATTGCCGGATGACGCCCTCTTGACGGGCTGGTAGCTTGCTTCGTTGCCCAGAGGTACACGTCAAATAAAGTGGTATGTATGGGCTTAACGTGGTCGAGCGGTTCTTACGTAATTTATAAGTATTCTTAGTGCCAAAGGATTCGAGTAAGACAATATACTACACAATATATATATATTGTATATATATGTACACTTGTGAAGGTTTATACATTAATAATGTCACGCTGTTCGTTAAGTAACGGCCAATGAAACTAATGTGTAATAGACAGAGCCGGGAACAGTTAATGACGTGACAAGGTACTCCACACCCCCAGGTGTGGGGTACACACAGACACACAGGAAGTGTGGTGAGTAGGAGCGCAAGGTAACACGTCTCCTCTCGTTCTCTGTGTTCTGTCTGTCTGTCCGTCCAGTTGCTGCATATAAGGAACGCTGCCGGAACTGGCAGGTTCCGGTGGACATGTCTCTCAGGCCTGTTGCACTCTCGTAAGCGTCATCATCCTTGGGCAGAGCGCTGAGATGACACACACACAGCTTGTGTGTGCAGTCCGGAGCCAGGGGCGAGGTGTGTCTACGTGTTGCATCAAGACACCGGGTTGACTGTCCACGTCAGTCTTATGGGCCATGGCGTGATACTTCGTCAACGTAACCTCATCAAAAGGTGTCAGCACTCAGCATCCGCTAGGCGACACTCAGACACTCGGACATTCTGTCTTAGTATAGATTAACACATAAATATATAATATATAACCAGTACGCTAATATCGCTCTCCCCTTATAACAATGCGTCCTCGCATTGTATAAAGACATGTATACCTAACTGGTGTTACATCGTTGTGTATCTATACCGATTCTCAGTGTTGCCAATCCTTACAAATACCTATACAAGGTGAGGGTTTACATGACAACATAGCAAAGAGGAATGTTTGGTATAACAGGAGTAATGATATAAGGACAATGCACTTAAGGTCATCAATAAACTGGTAAAATACTTTGCAACAGAATCTAAACATGAGTTATTAGAATAAAAATGAACTCAAAGTCTGTTAGTAATGTGTTAATATCCCTGCAAATATCAAGAAGTGCGTTTGCCAAAACTCTACCGCGTAGTCACTTAATAACACTGGAAGTGTGGAGTGAAGATAAAACACAGCAGGGCCTTGAGAACGTGCGTAATAGCACTGGCAGTATTAATTTATTATTTATGTTTTAAGACCTGCTTCTTAAAACTTAAGGAGTAGATACGGCTTGTAATGCTAATACAATCTGACTCCGGGTCGGTACTAAAAATTATCACAACATTAAGATATGCATTATATTATTTGCATACCACATAAAAAGTGATAGGAGCAGATTTCAGCTCAAATAGTTATTTTATTTCGTTATTTATGAACCTATTATTTACGGAGTACAGCTTCTCAGCTAATAAAAATATAGACTCCGGGTCTGTAATATAAATTTTCACGTTAAGATATGCATGTGTGTTATTTCATTGCATATCAGAGAGTAATGTATTTATTTAATCATTCTCTAAGAAGTGATAAGAGCTGCCTTCAGCTAGAATAGTATTCTAAACAATAAATGTGCATAAAGAGTGCCAATGGCAGTAATTCATCTCTTTTGACACGAATACCTGTAGCACTTGGCTGCTAAATTAATAGTTTTTGTGTTATAATATCCTTACATAGAGAAAAATATTTCCTGGCAGATAAACTTGGCGTAATAGCACTAGTGGCCTGAGGAAGAGTCTTCGGCAGGGGCAAAAAAAATACTACCTGCAACGGATGTGTTAGAATTAGACTTCAAGTTAGTAGAGGAGATAATCTGAGGTGCAGTAAGGTTATTTTATGTTACAAACGGAGGTACTCGGAGGTGATTACAGTTATCCCTCAATTCAAGAGTTAATTCCTCAAACAAAAGGTTAACTTCCCTGTACTGTCATTTCCTGTTTCCTCAGAGACTAGGAGTACATCTGCTATACTTATACATACTAGCAAATAATTCACTCACATTCTAACTTTTGTTTAAGAGTCAATAAATTCATAAGTAAAACTTTAATTAAGTTAACTATTATCTCCCATCTCCTGGCTTTTAAAGCAATTCAAGAAGGAGAATTGAATATATATATTACATATAAGGGAAGCTAACAAATTATTAAGAATTACAAAAAATTATGAAATATTAGCGGTAAGCATATTTAAAACATCTGTAGAAAAATAACTAACAAATTAATTACTTGAAATTCTTTCACATGGCTATTTAAGCAAAAACAAATGTGAAAATACATATCTCACCACTAAGTGTTATTTATGTAGACGAGTGGTGTTTTTAAAGTATGTCTCTTGTAAGGTCAGCTAGATGTTGTATACTCACTAACATTGTGTTAAGAGTCAGCACAGGCAAGTCCTTCCGTACTGCTGAATCAGAAGGGCTTCCTCCAAGAGATGCCAATGCAGAAGCCAGATCAGCAGGAGTGGGGGAAGCAGGTGTCGGCTGGGGCGTTGTGATGACCTCGTAAGAAGTCGGGGCCTCTTCCGTACACACGATAACAGCGTCCTCGTCTGCGTTCTTCCACGCGCCTCGTCCTTGTCCTCGCGGAGATACGCGTCCTTGTCCTCGCGGTGTTCTCGTCGCTGAATCTCGGAGGCAATGTAGGCTGGATTCTCTATACTGGGGAGTTATTAATTGATAACTCTGTTTGTTGTGGTTTGAGTAATGATATGACCGGGGAGATCTTTAAGAGGAGATGCTGAATCGCGGAAAAAATCACGCTAGGCCAGTGTTTGTCTGACGCAGCTTAAACAATTTTGTGTCTCTCTCTGTCTCTCTCTGATTACGTTCACTGACTCAATGTGTTTCCATTTCCATCAATGTATATATATATATATAAATAATATATATATATATATAATATATTACTATATAATATAAATAATATATATATATTTATATATAGATATATATATTATATATATATAGATATAATATCTATATAATATATAAAAGTATATATCGATATAAATTATCTATAGGATATATAATAGAGTATATAGTATATCATATATATATATATTAGTATAGATATATTAATATATATATAATATATACTATATATATAATATAAGTATATATAATATATATATATATAATATATATATATTATTTATATATATATATATATATTATATATATATAATATAATTTTAAAAATTTATATATATATATATATTATATAATATAAATATATATATAAAATATATATATATATATTTATATATATTAATATATATATATATAAAAATATATATATAATATAAAATATATATATATATATATAAAAATATATATATATTATATATATAATATATTTAATATATAAAATATAAAATATATAAATATAATATATATATATAAATATATATATTATTATATTTTAATATATATATATATATATATATATATATTTTATTATATATACTTTGAGGGGAAAGGGAAAAAAACACATGAGTCAGTGAAACGAAATAGAAGGACAGAGAAGACACAAAAATTGTTTAAGCTGGCAGACAAACCTGGCCTAGCGTGATTTTTTCCGCGTTTCAGCATCTCCTTTTAAAGATTCCCGGTCATATCATTATCAAACCACAAAAAACAGAGTTACATTAAAACTCCCCAGTATAGAAAAAATCCAGCCCATTGCCCCGAGATTCAGCGACGAGAACCCCGCGAGGACAAGGCGCGATTCCGCGAGGACAAGGAGAGGGGTGGAAGAACGCAGCGAGGACCTGTTATGGTGTACGGAAGAGCCCCCCGATTCTTACGAGGTCTCAAAGCCCCACCCGAAAAGTCCCCACTCTTGCTGATCTGGCTCGCATTGGGCCCTCTTTTGGGAGGAACCCCCTTCTGATTAGCAGTACGGAAGGATTGCCTGTGCTGACTCTAAACAATTTTAGTGAGTATAAAACACTAGCGACCTTCAAGAGACATACTTTAAAAACACCCCCGGGTTACATAAATAACCTTAGTGGTGAGATATGTTTTTTTCACATTGTTTGCTTAAATCCCATGTGAAAGAATTTCAAGTAATTAAATTTTTTAGTTATTTTTTAAAAGTTTTTTTAAATATGCTTCCCGAATATTCAAAATTTTTTTGGAATTCTTAATAATTTGAGTTTCCCTATATGTAAATTATTTTAAATTTCTCTTTTTGAATTGCTTTAAAACCAGGAGAGGGAGATAATAGTTAATTTAAATTTAATTTTTACAGAATTTTTTTACCCCTAAACAAAATTTAGAAGGAGTGAATTTTTTGCTGTATGTATAAGTATAGCGAGTCTCCTATCTTGGGGAAACAGGAAAATGAAGTAGGAAGTAATTTTTGTTTGAGGAATTAACTCTTAAATTGGGGGGAAACGTAATCACCTCGAGTCCCTCCGTTTGAAAAACTAAAATAACCTTACTGCCCCTAGATTATCTCCTTACTAACTTTGAAGAAATTTTTAAACACACCCTTTGCAGGTAGTTTTTTTTTGCCCCGCGAAGACTCTCCTAGGCCACTAGTGTATTACGCAAGTTTTTTTTCCGGGAAATATTTTTCTCTTTTAAAGGGATTTTTAAAAAACAAAAAACTTTTAATTTTAGCAGCCAAGTGCTACAGGTATTGGTCAAAAGAGATGAATACTGCCATTGGCACTTTTTATGCACATTTTTTGTTTAGAATACTTTCTAGCGGGGGCAGCTTTATCACTTCTTAGAGAAGATTAAATAAAACCAACTTCTGTTTGCAATGAAAAACAAAACATGCATATCTTAACGTGAAAATTTATTACAGCCCGGATCAATTTTTATTAGCTGAGAAGCTGTACTCCGAAAATTTAATGGGTTCATAAAAAAACGAAAAAAATAATATTGAGCTGAAATTGCTCCTATCATTTTTTATGGGTATGCAAATAAATAATGCAATTTAATGTTGTGAAAATTTTTATACGACCCGGAGTCAGTTTGTATTAGATTACAAGCCGTATTACCCCTTTAAAGTTTTAAGAAGAGGTCTTAAAAATAAATAAAAAAATTTAATCTGCCAGTGTTTTACGCACGTTTCAAGGCCCTGTGGTTTTTCTTCACTCCACACTTCCAGTGTTATTAAGTGACTACGGGTAGATTTTTGGCAAACGCACTCTTGATATTTGCGGGATATTAACACTTTACTAACAGATTTTGAGTTCATTTTTTTCTAAAACTCATTTTTAAAATTTGTCCAAGTTTTTTTCCCCATTATGATGCCCTTAAGTGCATTGCCCTTATTCTTTACCCCTTTTATCCCAAACATCCTTTTTGCTATGTTTAGTAAACCTCCCCTTGTATAGGTATTTGAAAGGGATTGGCAACACTGAGAATCGGTATAGATACAAACGAGTAACCCCAGTTGGGTATCATGTTTTTATACAATGCGGGAGCATTGTATAAGGGGGGGAGCGATATTAGGTATGGTTAATATTATATATTTATGTGTTAATTATATAAGACAGAAGTCCGGGTCTGAGGTCGCTAGGGATGCGAGTGGACACCTTTTTGATGGGGTTTACGTGACGAAGTTCCGCCAGGCCCATAAAAATGACGGGACAGTCAACCGGTGTTTGAGAACACGTAACACACCTGCCCCTGGCCCCGGACTGCACACACAACTGTGTTGTGTCATTCAGCGCTTCCCCAAGGATGTGACGCTTACGAGAGTCAACGGGCCTGAGAGACATGTCCCCCGGGAAAACCTTTGCCAGTTCCGGCAGCGTTCCTTATATGCAGAAACTGGAGGGGACAGAAGACAGAAAAAAGAGAACGAGAGGAGACGTTACCTTGCGCTCCATTCCCACACTCCTGTGTGTTTGTGTCCCCCACACCTGGGGGTTTGGAGTACCTTGTCACGTCTTTAAATTTTCCCCGGGCTTGTCTATTACACATTATTTTCTTTGGCCGTTACTTAACGAACGCGGGACTTATAATGTAAAAACCCTTTCACAAATGACAATAAAAACAATATATAATTTTGTGTAGTATTTTGTTTTACTCGAACCCTTTTGGGCATAAAAATACTTAAAAATTTTACGTAAGAACCGCTCGCCCACTTTAAAGGGCCCATACATACATTTTTTGAGTGTCCCTTGGGCAACGAAGAAAGCTCCCCGCCCGTCAAGGGGGGCGTCACCCGGAATCACCCTTTAAGGTTAGCAACCAGTACAACATAGAGTGAACCCTTTATCCGTAAAATAACCATACTAAAAAGGGAACACTGCGACGCGGGGGTTGCGTTAGTCGCGGAACGTCCCATGCGGCCCCACCTGGACCTTTCCGGGGCCCTGCGGATGGCCATTTCGATGACCGCATCAGCCGGGCGAAGGGGGAGAGGTGAGGGATGAAGGTCCTTCGACGACCAAGAATCCACGGCGCCCGACCCCCCCGGACACCAATAAATTAAAAGGGCCGTTTTCCCCCTTCTGCTCATGGGGTCGATGCAGGTTTGAAAAGTTCTAGAGGCCAGCAACCGCCTTTCCTTGAGTGAGTCCTAAAAAACATGGAACAGGGAAATTGTTTTAAAGTGCGCAAAAAAGCTTGTGGTGTCCTGAAGGTACGAACACCCGCAGCGGGGAATAGCCTCATTAAAAACACTCCTCGGCAACCGGACGAAGGACGAACGGCAACCCATTTTCCCTTAAGCTTGCCGCCCCCACACAAAAAGCTGTCCCAAAAAAAACAAAAGGCGGAATCAAGAAGAAGGTGTTGGAGTAGGAAAAAATAACTAAAAAACAAACAGATATTCACTCTTTTCCCTGTACTAGACCTTCTGAACACGTTTTTAGAGTGTCAGAATGAGATAAGGGTCGAATCTTGAGGAGCTATCAGAACTTTCGTTTGCGAAATTTTTAAATTTTCCCCAATTTTCACAAAAATTTTGGGGGAACACTTTCATTTGACAAAAAAAAAGAGCAGAGTGTGGATTTGATATCATTTTTTGGTTTTTTATAATAAAAGCCGGGGAAACCCCCTAATATATATATAATAGAGGCAATACTTTCTCATGGGGGAAAGCGGGGATTTATAATAAAGATAAAAACGAGCGGGGGTAAAAACATTTTGATTGTTTTATTAAACGTTTCGGCTATACAAAAAGCCATATCACCCTAAATCGGATATAATAAAAAAAAATTGAAAAAAATGAAATATCAATTATAAGTTTTGAACATAAAAAATGAAAACCCTAAAAAAAAAAATAATTTTTTTTTTAAACAAAAAAAAAACCACCCCTACCAATCAACTTAACAGTGGAGTGTGGGATTCCCACAGGGTTTTTGAAGACCAATAGGGGTTTGAATTCCCCTGTGGCAAAGGATGGTTTGGGGTGGGGGGTGGAGGCTCTCAATATCCATCGGGGGGAGTGGGGGAGGGTGTAAAATAAAAGTTTGGTTCGTTATTGGGGGGCCTGAGGCTTCGGAATGTTCCGAAGACTGAAAATGGGGGTTTTTGGCAGGGGTTTACCGCCCTGGAGACAACCCGAGCTCCGCGATTAGGGGTGAGGTGGCGCTTGGTCTGCCCAATAAAGCAGCGTTACAGTACTGCATTAAATTGGTCCCACGGGAAACGCGGGGCATCGGGGATTCTCCCCTTTGAGTTTTAAATCAAGGAGAGAACCCTGATGCCACCAGCGAAAGGCAAACTTAAAAAATAATAAAAGACTTAAAAAATGAGGATTACGTAAAGGTTTTTTTTAAAGAATAAGTTTATACAAAATGAAGTGACCTTTTTTAAGTTCATATCGTATTTTATCAGCTAAAAGAAATACTGTATGCTTTTAACCCGTGATTTTTACTCAAGAGACGGTAACTGCATTTTTTTCACAAATGGTGGAGCCATGTAAGACAATCTTTTTTAGGGGCCCGGGAAGCATTAGAAAGTGTCAAATAAATTTGCAGACTAGAATGACAGGTTCTTATATCATATTTTTTTCAAATGGAGGGACTATGTGGAGGGCAAGGATCTGACCTGGATTGGGGGGGATCAGGTCCTAAGGTCCTCGAACCCCACTTTATAGCAAAATGCTGATTCAAGATCATTTTCCAGTGGGGCAGCTCCTGCGTGAATTTCTCAACTCTTCCCTTTTTATCGAATTTAATTGGGCAATGTTTTGGGTTTTCAGATTATGGGGGTCTTTGGGGGGGGAAGGGTAAAAATGGCATTTTGGGGGGGCGGGCAGAGTGGAGTGGCACCGAGTGGGGTTCTCAAAAAACCCAAGTTCCCCCCGAGAAAACCCATAAATCCACTTTAAAAAATTTTTGCACCGTCGAGTGGCCTAAGAACACCACATGCCCCCTCCCTTAACTTACCTTCGATTGCCCGGCATCGGAGGACACAAGGGGGCGGAGGCCTCTAATTAAGGCGTCCCCTATAAAAATCCTCCTGCGCCACCCCGGGGGAGGGCCAACTATCAATCCCCCAAGGAGCCCCCAGGACCTACCGTCCCAGCCCTGGAGGTCACGCCCCAGGGTATAGGAAGGTTGTAAAATTTACCCCCATCCTCTTGATCAGACATTCCACGTAGAACCCAGGGATACTTAGCTTTAAGGGAAAAATATATAGCGGGGTATATCATTTTGTCCCTTCCCCCCCTAGAAAAGTGTAGCGGTGCCCAGTATACTGACATGGCTCTATCAAGGGTCAGCGAATAATTTTTTATACTTATCAAAATAGTAAATCTCAGAAGTAGCTACTTTCAATCTAGGTCCAAATAATACAGAGGCTGAGGCTCCTGGGAAGACGAGTGACCTGCTTCATTTTACGCGCAGGGAAATTGTCAAAAAATATTTTCTTACCATACCTGAAAGTGTATATTCTTTAAGGGTAAGGGCCCCGTGTTTCGGGGGAGCACACCGTTGCATGGGGCCCGGAGGGGACAAAAGCTGCCGTCGTCCAAAACCCCTTTTCCCCTTTGACCCCCCTCATGATGGGGAACGTTTTGGGGACGGAACAAAATGTGAAAAAAACCAAAACATGGTGGATACGGCAATGGCACGCACAAGGTCAAAACATTTTGACTTAGATACTGAGAAGCCGGGTTGCAAACCCCGAAGGGATGTACACTAGTAACGAGATAAGTGGCAGCCTCCAGATTGGGGAAACGTTTTTCCCGTATTTTGAAGCAGGAAGTACACACAAGAAGTAGGAGAGAGACGGAGAACCAGGCGGAGGCCCCTCAGGACCTACGGCCCCCGCGTTCCCCCACCAACATGAGACCAAAGTGCCCGCCCCCTCGCAGGCCTCAATGGCACAGCGCTGCCATACGATTGAGATTTTAATGGCGGCTGGAAGATCGGGACGACGTAAGTGAAAGGACACGTTTCCCGTGAACTGCGCCAGGACCCTAAGATGGGCCCTGAACATTAGTCTGTAGAGGACGTTTGGTTCCCGATCTGCTTTTATCTCTCATCGTGTCGCTTTGGGCAGTAACATTATTGAAGTGATCCACGTAGGGCTGCAATTACTTGGAGTCATAGTGTGGACCCCTGAGAAAGATCAGAGATCGTGTGGGCCCCCTTTTACGCGACCCCGGGTCACAGCAACGAGGGGAGTTTTGGGGAGGAACAAAAGGCCGATGAAAGGGGACGGTGGGCGAAACCCCACACCAGCATCACCCCCGCCACTCAGTTTTAAGCAGTACCACGAATACCCGTAGGATCCCCCTCTGCCGCCAAGTCGAGGGAAAAAAAATCAGGCGTCCCCTATTCAGACTGTGTCACTCCCCCCAAAAAAAGTTTGTCGAGGCAGTCCCCCATGAAACCTTGTGTTATCCCGTAGGGGCGCAACAGTTGCAGGACCCCCACGGTGAGGGAAGGCATGTGAGCCCCAGAACGAGGCAGAAAGGATGGCCCGCAAAGGGTCACCCGTTGCCCCCGGGAGATGTTAAGGATCCGCCCACAGGGAACCGGGCCCTGGCACCCCCGAAGCAGAGTACCTGGGGTTTAAAGGTAAACATCAAATACGACGGAATATTTCCCTTTAAAAACCCCTCAGCACAATTCTTATCAATTTAGGGAAAAGTACTTGAAGCTACCGAAGAGCGCCCCCTTTTGGGGGGTTTAAGAAACAGGTCTTGAGGGTCGGGGGCAGTAAGCCCCGGCAGGATCACGCAGGCAAACAAGGTTGGTGCCAATCACTACGTGCGTCAAACCAGCCAGCACAGGAGTCACCTGCCCACCACCCCCAGGAAAGGGGGGAAGGACCATAAAACCCCACTTCCCTTTTTAAAGAAAATAATTTCGTGAAAAAAATAATTGTCTAGTCAAAAAACTGGAAGAAAAAAAAATAAATCTAAAAGCTCTAGTTTTTGATACAAAAAAATTAAAAAAATAAGGAAAAGTTCCCCGTTAACGTTATGAGAATTTACTATTCTATAAGGTAGTCCTTTTTTCAAGAGAGGTGCCCAAAAGGGTGTTTTCCTTTTTTTGGGCAACACCATGTTAGACTGCTTGGGTTTGCTTGAAATTTTTTCAAAATATTTAAAGGGTACTAAAAAAACCCCTTAGCCCCGAAATGAAGGCCCAAACGGCTATAAATTTTTTTACGGTTGAGAATTGACGGCCATTTTTAAAGGCTTAAAACCGCATAAATTATAATTTTTTTAACTTTTTGTCTCCCTTTTTAAAAGTAGTTTATTAATAATAACTGTTTTTGTATTTTCCCTTTAAAGTTTCTAACTAATTACGGGTTTTTTTTAAAAAAATCATCCTTTTTTTTCCTTTTTTTTTCCTTTGCCCAAACGTAAAAAAAATATATATTTTTGAATTTTGAATCATAATTTAAAAAACAATTCAAGCCAGAACCTCAGGAAAAACATAGTATAAGTTTTATATAAAAAGAAAAAAAAGGAGTTATTAACACTTTTCAAATGCGATTAGAAAAATCAAAATTCGAGATTGAGCTGAGCCCAGGTAAAAGGGTTTTAAAACACTTTTTCCAGGGAGAAAAATTTCCCCAAGAAAGTTTACTTGATAAAATTTTTCCCCCTTCTTATAAAGATTTATGTTTTTTTTTATTTAAAATTGGACAAAAAGTAAAGAAGTTATGACATTTTTTTGCGAGTTTGTTAGCCCAGTTTCGTTTGTGTTAAGGTAGCGCGTGAAAACCCGTATCACGCGTTTTGTTCCCCCCAACATAACGTACCGTTAAAGAAAAAAATTATCATAAAAAAATTTAAAACGAAAATTTAAAAAAGTAAAAAATTAATGACTGTCATATGGCAACACTCCCCCACGCGCTGGGGATAGTAGGGCTCTTTTAAAATGGCGGTAGGCATTTAAAGGAAGGGGAAATTTAAAAAAGTGGTTTGGGGATAACCGCAATGGTTCAGATCTGTGGCTAGGGAAAAAAATAAATTTCAATAATTTTTAGGAAAACAATCGTACAGGAAACAGTCCCCTTAAATATGCATGCATGAAAATGAATAGATAAAACAGGGAGTGAATATATGTATGTAAAGATGCGAACATGTTATACACTAGTATTAAAACTTTAAAAACCCCCGGGAAAACTACGTTACTTTTTCGATTTTTCAATAAAGAAAGTCACCCTTTTCCTGGGAATATTTAAAAAAGTCCGTCTTACCGTTCCTTATAATAAGAATTATATATATATAAATATATATATAATATATATAAATATATATTTTATATATATATATATATATAATATATATATTATATAATGATATTAATATAATATATATATAATATTATTATATATAATAATATATATATAAAATTATATATATATAAATTATATTATAATATATATTAAAAAATATATATATATATATAATATATATATATATATTATTAAAATATATATATATATTATATAATATATATATATATATATATATTTTATATATTATATAATATATATAATATTTTTTATTATTTAATTATTATTAATTATTATTTTATTTTGGTTATTATTTTTTAAAATTTTTATATATTATTTTATTATTATTATTTATTTTTTTATTTATTTAAAATATATTATATTATTAATAATATTATTTTTTATAATTTAATTTTTTAATATTATGTTGTTGTATTTAAATTTATAATTTTTTCTATATTAAATGGTATTATTATATATAACTAGTTTTATAACCCCAATTACCAGAAAGTCAATTTTATCTTTCTTCATTGATTATCTAAATTCTTTTCCCCAAAAATTTGCCCTTATTTTTTAAAGACTTCTGAAGAAACCTCTGCAGTGTTTTTCAAGTTATTTTTCTGTCCCTGATAAACACCTTTTTATCCCAAGATATTGGCCCCTTGTTAAAGACAGAGACTTTCGGCCGGAAGAAATATAAAAAAAAGGAACATTGTTTAAACTAAATTTTTGCCCAAAAATTTTTTTTGGAGGGAAAGGACACCGCCTGATTAGGGGGCAGTGGGGAAACAACCAAAGGGAAAAGGGAAATTTGAAAACTTTGGCGCACCATGTGTGGTAGGGTTTCGAAACTCGTGTTAAGGGTTTTTCCTGCTTTGGGGGTTTTTTCATCCTTTTGGGAAAATTTATTTGGGGAGAGGGCCCGATTCCCTTGGATTAAGTCCCAGCCCTTCCGGGAAAAAATGGCGATCGCAGGCTGAAGGTGGGCGACCCTGGGGGGAATGAAAATAACAATGAACACACAAAAACACACAAACCCCACACACACACAACAGATACAACCCCCAAAAAAACGTACAGTGTACAAAACAGACATACACACACGATGGTCCCGGGATAGAGCTTTTGGGGCGCCATTTGAAGTTGCCGGTTAAATCCCCGGTCACTTCCGGGGATTTTTACTGACAAAAACGGGCGGTACTGTCTCCTTGAGCAAGGGGGGTGGGGGGGGGGGGGAGGTTCCAGCATACCCAAATATCGGGGCATAAAAGAAATCCAAGCTCGCTCCCGGGGGGGTGAAACGGCGATCACGAGTCCAGCCCGCGGGACAAGACCCTGGGTGAAGACATACATTAAAAAAACACAAAAACCCCAAAAAAACCCCCCACCAACCCCCCCTCCCAAAACGAAAAACGCCCCACGGGGGGGGGTTTTTGGGGGACCAGTTTTGGATNATTAATGTCACAAGGTTTATATTAAGCACGGTTCGTAGTAACGCCAATGAAACTAATGCTAATAGACAGCCGGAAAGTTAATACGTGACAAGGTACTCCACACCCCAGGTGTGGGGTACACACAGACCACAGGAAGTGTGGTGAGTAGGAGCGCAAGGTAACACGTCTCCTCTCGTTCTCTGTGTTCTGTCTGTCTGTCCGTCCAGTTGCTGCATATAAGGAACGCTGCCGGAACTGGCAGGTTCCGGTGGACATGTCTCTCAGGCCTGCTGCACTCTCGTAAGCGTCATCATCCTTGGGCAGAGCGCTGAGATGACACACACACAACTTGTGCGTGCAGTCCGGAGCCAGGGGCGAGGTATGTCTACGTGTTTGATCAAGGACGCCGGGTTGACTGTCCACGTCATTCTTATGGGCCATGGCGTGATACTTCGTCAACGTAACCTCATCAAAAGGTGTCAGCACTCAGCATCCGCTAGGCGACACTCAGACACTCGGACATCCTGTCTTAGTATAGATTAACACATAAATATATAATATATAACCAGTACACTAATAGCAGATCCTCTTCACGTCAGTGATGAAGTCCAGGTCGTTCTTGGCTGCGTAGGACGGAATCATTGCCTCATTCCAGTATTTCGCGTAGACCATGGTCACAAAGAACGCAACTCGACGGATCCCCGCCAACTCCCGCCTGCTCATCTCCAGCTGGTCATGGAAGAGCATGATCTTCACGGCGTAGATGGCCTTGGCCATCCATTGGGCCATGTGGTAAGCACCAGGAGCACGGAAGGATGTAGGGACTCCTCCTCCGAGGTAGGCCACGCTGAGCAGGATGATCTTTTTGTAATCTTCGCGTGGATGATTCCCACAGTCAAGCAGACATTTCAAGTGGCCGAGCATCTCAAGGCGGTGAGCTTCTTCGTCGGATGACAGAGCGGTCGATGTCAGGGGCTGTGGTCGGCTCTGGTCAACGATAGGCCAACGATTCTGGAGCCTCTTGAAAAGGGCGATGTTAGGGCCAGATGATAGACCCATGCAAGCCTCGAAGACATCCTTCAGAACAACTTCCAGGATGTGGTGGCGGCATGCCAACCACACCAGGGGCTTCTCCAGTGCACGTTCAATCCTGATACACGCTCCTTGGACCATCCCCGTGTTGGCCGCTGTCGTGTCGAATGCCATTCCAATGATGTTGCCCTCCAAGCTGCTTTCCCGCACCAGCTTCAAGACGGTTTCTGCAACAGCTTGTCCTGTCCCGTCTGCAGACACAGGAACACCCAGAAGTTCCTCCGTATCCTCCCCGGACACCAAGACGGCCACCCTCTCCTCCAATGACCTTCCGTCCGCTAAACTGGGTAACAACTTGCCGTCCCAATGCAGGACCAAAGGGACTTCAGGCTTGAAGGAGAGAGACATGCAATCTCTTCGCGTTTCTTGACTCTGGCCCGGTGGATCGACGAACGGGAACACAGTGATATGTTCGATGTCGTGGCCGAGACTCATTGCAGCAGCGGCGTAGGAGGAATGTCGCAGCACGGATGGACAGATTGTCGCACTCCCAAGCAGGGTCAGCTCCTTGGTGAGCTTATTCTCCTTAGGAGGTCGACGGCGTGGACATTTAGCTGGTGGTCGGAGCTTTGAAGTCGTCGTCCTCGGTTTCTTCGTTGGACGATGAGGATGTAGTAGAAAACTCCAAAGCCACGTCACGATCAAGAGTGGATGACGAAGCAGCCGCGTCCTTCTTCTTATCTCCTCCATCCTTTGTCTCTTACGTCGCTCTCTCGTTCGTTCAGCTTCTCGTCACGCAGCCATCGAGCAGCTCTGCGGTCCTCTCAGCCTCAAGAACGCTTCAGTCTTCGCTCAGTTACGCATTCACGCTTCATCGATGCAGCTCTGCCGTAGTCCTGCGCTACAGGCAAGTCCTTCGTAATGCGACTCAGAAGGGGGTTCTCCAAGGGGTGGTACAGATTGTGAGAATGAGACTCGACAGGGCTGGCCGCGCTGGATGGCTGAGTGGCTGTTTGGCTGGAGGGTTGTGTGTTGACGCAACAACTGATGGGCTGTCGCGCTGCGGTTGGCTGACTGGCTGGGCTGGCTGGATGGCTGAGAGGCGTTGTTTGTTGACGCACAACTGACGGGCTGTCGCGCTGGCGGTCTGGCTGACTGGCTGGCTGGCTGAGAGGGTGAGGCTGGCTGGAGTGGCTGCTGGCTGGAACTGTTGACAAGGATTTGCTGATTGGAAAGTATGGAAATTAATGAGTCGGCTAGTTGTCCCTCTCGCCTATTGATAACTCTTATTCCACGCGTCCCGCCCTCGTTCTTGTCCTCTGAAAAAAATTGTAGTCCCAGAGCATTAATGCCAAGAGAATCTTGCCTCCTGTCAATATACAGAATTGTGGTGGATGGAGCAGTGAGCAGCAGTGAGGGAAGTTTGTTTTTGCCTGACCGCTTCTCGCTGAGGTCAGGTTTGACACAGCATGATTGAGCAATCTTCCACTTCTCTTACCTCTCGCTTGTCTCTCTCTCAAGCTCCTGTTACTGTCACTTGCTGATGGTATTATTCCACCTCTCACGTGTATTAATTAGTATGTACTCGCCAGTTATTCACTTAAGGACGTAAACTATATTACAATTTTATGTTGCCACATTACCACGTTGTCGTCTTTTAATGTTACGTACATTACCATTATGTGTTGTAACGCAACACTCGCGTTAGTATGTTATCTCTATTCCACCGCTATTTCACAATAGGTTACCCTTCTTAGTATGGTGCTTTTACGGGAATAACGGTTCACTCCATGTTGATACTGGTACTAACCTGTACAAGGGGTGATTGCCGGGATGACGCCCTCTTGACGGGCAGGTAACTTGCTTCTGTTGCCCAGAGGTCTACACGTCAAATAAAGTGGTATGTATGGGCTGAACGTGGTCGAGCAGTTCTTACGTAATTTTAAGGATTCTTAGTGCCAAAGGATTCGAGTAAGACAATATACTACAAGATATATAGATATATATATATGTACACTTGTGAAGTTTTATACATTAATAATGTCACGCGTTAGTTAAGTAACGCCAATGAAAACTAGTGTATAATAGACAGAGCCAGGAACAGGTAATGTGGTGACAAGGTTACTCCAGGGTACGCACAGACACCCAGGAAGGTGTGAGTGAGTAGGAGCGCGAAGGCTTAACGGAGTATCACTCTCAGTTCTCGGTTCTGTCTGTCTCCTCCCGCCCGTTGCGCAATAAGGAAGGTAGGACGGAAGTGGAAGGTCCCGGTGGACATGTCTTCATCCTGTTGCATCTCGAAGCCGTCATCATCCTTGGCAGAGCGCTGAGAGGACACACCACAACAACTTGTGCGTGCAGTCGGAACCAGGGGCGAGGTGGTGTCTACGTGTTGCATCAAAGGACACCGGGGTTGACTGTCCAGTCATTTTGTTTTGTATTCAGTGGGCCATGACGGATACTCGTCAACGTAAACATCATAAAAAGGTGTCAGCACTCAATCCGCTAGGCGACACTCAGACACTCGGACATCTGTCTAGTAAGATTAAAACATAAATATATAACCAGTACGCTAATAACTGTGTGCTGTCGTGTGTGCGTTGCGTTACTGTGTGTTGCTGTTGTGTTACTGGTGTGCTGTTGCGTATTGTGTGTTGCTGTTGCGTGACTGGTGTTGCTGTTGCGTTACTGTGGTTGTTGTTGTGTTACTGGTGTGCTGTGCGTACTGTGTGTGCTGTCGTGTGTTGCTGTTGCGTTACTGTGTGTTGCTGTAGTTTACTGTGTGTTGCTGTTGCGTTACTGTGTGTTGCTGTCGTGTGCTTGCTGTTGCGTTACTTTGGCTGTCGTTGTGTTGCTGTTGCGTTACTGTTGTGCTGTACGTTTGTTGCTGTTGCGGTACTGTGTGTGCTTGGTGTTGCTGGTGCTCTACTATGTGTTGCTGTCGTGGGTGATGTGAGTTAATACGTGTTGCTGCGTGGGTTGATGTGGCGCTACTATGTGTTGCTGTCGTGGGTTGAGTGGGCGTTACTATGTGTTGCTGTCGGTGGCGTTGATGTGGCGTACTAGTGTGCTGTCGTGGGTGATGTGGCGTTACTATGTGTTTGCTGTGTGCGTACTGTTGCTTTACTGTGTGTTGTGCGTGTGTTGCTTTGTCGTTTGTTGGGTTGCTTTACTTTGTGTTTCTGTCGTGTGTGTGAGTGATATGGTGTTGGTATTGTCATGGTGTCTATCGTGAAGTATTGTTAATGATACGTAATAATACCAATAATGATAATAAATGTCATGTTCCTGGTAATTTTAATATGTCTATTTCGTATTCATAATTATTTAACTCTCTCATCATTCTTTGACAGCATAAATGAAACACATACAAGGGGTTTCCATATACCTTATTTTTAGATCCTCGTCTGTTATATCATTTTTGCAGTTCTGATCAATACATTGGTGTTGAATTATATTTAGTATTATTGTGATAGAGGGAATATTACAATTGCTTATATGGATGGAAGGTGTTGATGCTGAGTGGATATGGTATTGACCCGGATATATCGCGTTCATGTTCGAGCTCTAACGCAAATAGATCACATCATTCAATACACACACACAAACACACACGCGCACACACACACACACAACCAACACACCACACACACCAAACACACACACAACACACAGACACACACACACACACACACACCCACACACACACAAACACACACACACACACACACACACACACACAAAGCACGTGAAACAAGATGTATTCCCAAAAAGTTGTTTTCTCTTGTATATTTGATTAAGGCAAGCAATTTTAGACAAGCCATAACTCTTCTCATCCTCCTCCCCTCCTCCTCCTGCCTCCTCCTCCTCCCTCCTAGTCCCTTCTCTCCTCTTCCTAACTTTACCTCCAAACTCATACTACCTGCTCGCTTACCCTACTCCTCCTCCTTCTCCTCCTCTCTTCATGTTTTTGTCTTGTTATTCTTCTTTCCCTTCTTTTTCTCATGTCCTTTTTAAATTTTCCTGTTGCTTTTATCCTCCTTCTCCCTCCTCCTCTCCTCCTCCTCCTCCTCTCCGCCTCCTTCCTCTCCTCCTCCGCATCTCCTCCTCCTGCCTCTCCTCCTCCGCAAGTTATGTAGAAAGGGGCGCAGTAGCCTCCATAAGAAAACGGCTCTGTTGTAAGCGATTCTTGTGGTGAGTGGAGAGAGAGAAGAGTAAGAGAGAGCGGAGAGGAGCGAGAGAGAGAGAGAGAGAGAGAGAGGAGAGAATTTGATTTTATGGAGGTCGGCTGCCTAGACCAAGAACTTATGTGCAGAGATGAGGCAAATTCCTGGCGTTCTTTGGATATTATAGTGATGGCGTTATGGTAGTGGTGTAGTAGTATAGTAGCTTGTAGTAGTAGTAGTAGTAGTAGATAGTAGTGTATTAGAGTAGTAGTAGAATAATAGTTTGTGTAGTAGTAGAAGAAGCAGTATTAGCAGTAGTAGTAGTAGTAATAGTAGTGCAGTAGTAGTAGTAGTAGTAGTAGTAGTAGTAGTAGTTGTTGTTGTGTTGTGTTGCTGTTGTTGTTGTTCGTGTAGAAGTAATAATAGTGTGTAGTAGTAGAAGAAGCAGTAGTAGAATAGTAGTAGTAGTAGTAGTGTGTTGTGTTTGTTGTGTTGTTGTTGTGTTGTTGTTTAGTAGTGTGTAGTAGTCGGAGTAGTTGTTGTTGTTGTAATAATAGTTGTGTTAGTAGTGAAGAAGCAGTAGTAGTAATAGTAGTAGTAGTAGAGTTGTTGTTGTGTGTGTTGTAGTCGTAGGAGTTAGTAGTAGTAGTAGTAAAGTAGTCGTCAGTTCAGTTCAGTACAATTTTATTTTCGTAAGAAATTACATAGTTAAGTAGAGTAGGACGCACGAGATTACAATAAGTAAAAAAATAAAATGTGATTGTTATATACAAACAGCAATTACTTTGCACATGACTTATATGCTAAATCTTCAGGTAGTGTTTTTATGTCTTTCCCTTACGATACAAATAAGAAAATCTCATACATGTACAAATTAAAACAAAATTTATGAATAGGCTAACATTAAAATCAATTGATATAAATTAAAATTATCTATAAAGTATATATATATACAAAAACTAAAATATGTAATACCTTGTAAAAACATAGGAAATATAAAAAAAGTTAACCCGTCTAAACAGGAAGGGATTAATATCCATAAACATAAACAGGGCCCTAGCATCTCTCATAATGTCGCTGTACCAGACTATCCTGGCACTTAATAACATCCAGAGGTCTCTTCAAATATAGTGAGTATTGTAATACTGATCAAATTAAATGTCTCACCATAAGTCATAAAAAGACCTTTGTATAAAAAGTATATATTATATGTTTAATGATAGATTGTTTGACCTAATCAGTTCTTTAAAGAATCTAGCTGTGTATAAGGGCTTCTTGAGATGCCTTAATAATAATTGATTGCAGTTTTCAGAAGTGATGTGGTGCTGGCATATGTGGGCACTCGACATGAGTTTAACAATTATTAGAAGATACATTAAAATGCTTAAAAAACAAATCTAAAAACTGAGGTATCATTCCATAGGGCCCAAGCCATATTCTGGACAGTAGTAAGAGAGTAAGAGTTAAATAAAGTAGTAGTAGTAGTGAGTAGCAGTAGTAGTAGTAGTAGTTGTGTTGGTGTGTTGCGTCGTTAGTAGTAGTAGTTGTAGTAGTAGTAAGAGTTGTAGTAGTAGTAGAATTGTGTAGTGTAGTAGGAGTAAGTTTGTTGTGTTGTTGTTGTTAGTCGTGTTTGTAGTAGTAGGTAGTAGTGTAGTAGTAGTAGTAGTTGTTGTTGTTGTTGTTGTTGTTGTTAGTAGTAGTAGTAGTATAGTAGTAGTAGTAGTAGTAGGTGTAGTAAGTAGTTGTAGTTTAGATTTTAAGTGAGTAGTTGTAGTTCGTAGCAGTAGTTGCGTAGTAGTTGTAGTTTGTAGAAGTAGTAGTAGTAGTGTGAGAGTAAGCAGTAGTGTGTTGTAGTAGTAGTTGTAGTTGTAGTAGTAGTGTAGAAGTAGTAGAAAGTAATAAATAGTTTGGTAGTAGAAGAAGCAGTAGTGTAATAGTAGTAGTAGTAGTAGAGTAATAGTAGTAGTTTTTAGTAGTAGTTCTAGTGTAGTAGTATTAGTAGTAGCTAGTAATCGTAGTAGTAGTAGTAGTAGTCGTAGTAGTGTAGTAGTATGTAATAGTAATGTAGTAGTAGTAATAGTAGTAGTAGTTGTAAGTTTATTGAGAGTTTTATTGCTCAAATAACTAATTATTATACAACATATATAAAATATATACACATTGTTATAGCATAGTCTGCTGAGCATGAGTCCTTAGCAGACAGAAAAATCTGGAACATAATCTAATATTGCGAATACGATGACGGCAATAATTTACAAATAAAGATTAACATATCAAAAATATAAAACTCGTGGGAAAAACATGTTTTTTTCATATAAAAAAAAAAGTACCTAAATTCAGGAGCACAAATTCCTGTATTTCATTTTCAACTATAAGAACTTGACTTTGTAAATTATATAAATACTGTTTAAGTATAAATCTAAATAAATTGGATAGTTGCTGTTGGATATCATTGGTAATGCGTCACATTTTCGGGCCAAAAACAATATATAGAAAATTCGTACAGTGGTTGTTCTTGGTTGTGGACATAAACAAGTTAACATTGTTACCTATGCTACCTAGGCTGTGATGATCATTCTAAATATTTGCGTTGTTACTATGATCATTTAAAACATTATCAACAGGAGAAGACAAAAATATTTAAGTAGGTAATTCCAAATTTTAGGACTTTAACTGCATGAATAAAAAGTGGTGTTGAGTCAGTTTCCCTCTATATGTTATGGTTCTGATCAATTTCTTCTGAGTGACAATAATTCCTTACATTTGACGGCCACGTACAACCCAGATGGACCAACAATATATAATAAGAGGATTAAAACAGGATAAATATATACTTTTTAAAGGCATCAGTTGTTAGAATTGTAACGAATTTGATAATATCCACAAGTTTTGACAATTTTACCCAGACTAATTGAAGATGATTTTTCAATTAAAGTTTTCATCTATGATAACCCCCAAAAATTTTTGTACATGCAACTCCTCTTTAGTTCCACACCCATCCATATATACTGGACCCATGTGTATACTACAGATCGATTTTGAAATAGCATATAATTAGTTTTTGTAATATTTACCTTTAATTTGTTAGCTGAAACCCATTTACTATTTTTTTCTAGTTCAGTATTTAACACCGCATTCAAGTGATCTAAGTTGTTATCCTGTAAGAGCAGATTGGTGTCATCTGTATAAAGAACATAATTAAAAAATTTACTGGCATTGGAAATATCATTTATAAATACCAAGAACAGCAATGGGCCCAGTATTGATCCCTGAGGTACTCCCCTGTCAACAGTTTTCAGCACGGATGTTTTCTTATTACAATATACAGCTTGTTTCCTATTTGTCAAATAACTTGAAAATAACTTTAATGGTGTTCCTCTTATTCCTATATTATTTAGCTTATCTATTAATATTTTATGGTCCAGTGAATCAAATGCCTTAGATAAGTCCATGAATATGCCTGCAACATAATGTTTTCTTTCCAAATTACTATAAATTTCACTTGTGAATTTCATTATGTAGTAGTAGTAGTAGTAGTTGTAGTAGTAGTATATAGTAGTAGTTATCTTCAATCGCAATAACTTTAGTATTTACTTAAAAATATAGTAGTTTTATCAACTTCATTAAGACTCACAACTAAAGCATCGCCTCTAACATACTTCTCTTCTAGTATGTTTCAAAAATCTTTTACCTACCACATTCACGCACACTCTCTAGGTCTCAGAAACACCCCTTCATGATCACCTTGAATCCTGCATCTTGTCTTTCCATAAAAAATAAAAAAATAAATACAACACAATTTACACCCCCTCCCCCAAAAAAACCTTTCCCTAACTCTCCCTCTCCATCCAGGTGATCAGTTTATCTCATTAAAGTAACTTGCTCACCATTCATTTTACATATAACACGCCATTTTCTTATCCTCTGAAAGTACATAAGGTTGACATTTACAACTTGTCTTCCTATTCATGTAAATATTAAACAAACAACTACGTGACATACCATAGTCCTTGATCTTGAGGAAATGTTAATTGGAAGACACTATTATCTTTTATTTGCATAGCTTCACCCAGACTAATATTTCCATTGTGGATTTGTTTACCATTAAGTAGATGTCACGTTCCATAGCCTTTTTTACCATTAAGTAGATGTCACGTTCCATAGTAGCCTTTTTTACCATTAAGTAGATGTCACGTTCCATAGACTTTTTTTTACCATTAAGTAGATGTCACGTTCCATAGCCTTTTTTACCATTAAGTAGATGTCACGTTCCATAGATTGTTTTACCATTAAATAGATGTCACGTTCCATAGCCTTTTTTTACCATTAAGTAGATGTCACGTTCCATAGACTTTTTTTACCATTAAGTAGATGTCACGTTCCATAGATTGTTTTAACCATTAAGTAGATGTCACGTTCCATAGCCTTTTTTACCATTAAGTAGATGTCACATTCCATAGACTTTTTTACCATTAAGTAGATGTCACGTTCCATAGATTGTTTTACCATTAAATAGATGTCACGTTCCATAGCCTTTTTTACCATTAAGTAGATGTCACGTTCCATAGCCTTTTTTACCATTAAGTAGATGTCACATTCCATAGACTTTTTTCACCATTAAGTAGATGTCACGTTCCATAGCCATTTTTTAACCATTAAGTAGATGTCACGTTCCATAGACTTTTTTACCATTAAGTAGAGGTCACGTTCCATAGACTTTTTTACCATTAAGTAGTTGTCACGTTCCATAGACTTTTTTTCCATTAAGTAGATGCCCACGTTCCATACCCTTTTTTACCTTTAAAGTAGGGGTCACGTTCCTAGCCTTTTTTACCATTAAGTAGAGTCACGTTCCTAGCCTTTTTTCATTAAGTAGATGTCACTTTCCCAAAGCCTTTTTACCATAAAGTAGAGGCCTTTCCCATAGACTTTTTTTACCTTAAGTAGATGCACATTCCGTAGCCTTTTTTAACCATTGGGGAATGTCACTTCCTAGACTTTTTTCCCTTTAAAATAGATGTCCATTCCATAGCCTTTTTTACCATTAAGTGATGTCACTTCCTACCTTTTTTACCATAAGTAATGTCACTTTCCCCATACCTTTTTTTACCTTTAAAAGTGATGTCACGTTCCATAGCCTTTTTTCCATAAGTAGTCCCCACGTTCCATAACTTTTTTACCTTAAAATGTCACGTTCCGTAATTTTTGTATCTGGCATAACGTTGTCTGTCGGTCAAACGTTCAGGGTGAATAATAATAATAAAAATAATAATAAAGGGAACGCTAATGATGTTGGTGAAATGATTGATATATGAATTCAGCTTTTTAATAATATAAACAAACTATAAATAGCCAGTGTTTATCTCGGGTGTGAAATGTTGTTTGTGTGTGTGTGGTGTGTGTGGTCTGTGTGTGTAGCGAGCCCCACACACACACCACCCCACACACACACACAACACAACACACACACACACACACACACCACACACACAACCACAAAATCAAGAAGCCGGCGGGGTGCTTTGGGGGAAACAGCTGGTCGGTTTCGTATGAATTGTCCCCCCTGGAAACACGGAGGCAGGAATGAGGCTGCCACACACCACATGTATACACAAGACCCCTTCGACAGCCTTACGTAGGAGCGGCACATATAGTAAAAAATGCTTGAGTATATGGAAATGAAAGAGATAAACGCCTTGGTAACAACGATGCTAGGGAAAAAATATAGATAGAACTAGGAAATGTATAAAAAAGAAAACACGTAGAAATATAAATTGATGACTCTTTTTATATACATTTTTCGGTGATGAAGAAATGCCGAAATTAAAGAAACGATAGAGGAAAATTAGAATAAAAATTTCGCTAAAAAAAAAAAAACATAAAAACCAAGCACGTAGAAAAATACAACTATACTTGCTACCTATATTTAAGTAAAGGGGAAAAACAGATAATTTTTGAAGCAGCAGAAAAAAAAATAATAATGGGACATAGATTTTAGTTAAATATATGCACCTCAAATTATTAGTAATAGGAAAGGGAGAGTCGAGTATGCTAGAACAGTATAGTAATAAGAACACTTAGGCATTCAGTGATAGAGAGATACAAGACCACTACTCTTATCAGTTTTACATAACATACATGATATAAATAGACTAATTTGTGGAGTAATAAAGACAAAATAATGTATGGAGGATCGTTACAGCTGAGTGATGACAGGAACAGGAGCGCAGATGATGATGTAATGGAAGTAATGATAATGATGCTAGTAATAATGATAAATGCACATGATGTATGGAAGTAATGATAATGATGCTAGTAATAATGATAAATGCAATAGTCCGTCTATACTTAGAAATATCTAGAAAGGCTGGATATAAGGAAACACCTGTATGGTATGAGAGCAAGGAGACTGCCGGCTGTGCTAAGTGGATCCGTGCATAACCCTCTCACTGAGTGTCTTTACATATGTTAAGGGAATCTGCGCCGAGACGTTTATTGCATGTATCATGTATCATGTATTATGTATGTACATCTAGGAACACAAGGCATGCAAGGGTTTAATGGTAATGTTATCTTGTGGAATACCAATAATAATTGTCTTGCTTCTGTTATTATTGGTGTATTTCCATGTTTTTTTTTTACATCACAAAGGACTGGCCAAGGGCACAAAAAAAGAGGTGACACAAGCCCGCTTGGTTGCAAGTCCCTATAAAGAAGACAGTAAGAGAATAAAGAAAGAGGGGTGGGCCAATTAAGTTCGGGAGGTGTCTTGTTACTCTTCTCTTGAAAAGATTTAAGTCGTAGGAAAGTGGAAAAATAGAAACAGGAAGAGATTCCAGAGTTTACCAGTGAAAGAGATGAAAGAGTAAGGATACTGATTAACTCTTGCATTAGGAAGATGGACAGAATAGGGATGAGAATGAGTAGAAAGTCTTGTGCAGCGAGGCCGCGGGAGGGGGGGAGGCATGCAGTTAGCAAGTTCAGAAGAGCAGTGAGCATGAAAATAACGGTAGAAGAGAGCGAGAGAAGCAACATTGCGGCGGTGATTTAAAGATTGAAGACAGTCAGTCAGAGGAGAGGAGTTGATGAGACGAAAAGCTTTTGACTCAACCCTGTTTAGGAGAGCTGTATGAGTGGACCCCCCCCCCCCCCACACACACACATTGTGTGTGTGTGCGTATATATATATATATATGTGTGTGTGCGTGCGTGTGTGTTGATCCATCCTGTCGGGGAGGCGGTAGCGGAGTGGTTAGCGTCTCCGACTGGCGTTCTCGGTAACCCGAGTTCGATCCCGGAAGAAAACCAAAACCTTTCTGCACGGTCGAGTGGTCGAGTGGCCTAAGAACACCCACATGCCCTGCCCATCAACTCTACCTTCGATTGCGAGTGCATCGGAGGACACAGGGTGGCGGCATGAGCCTCTAATCACAGGCGTCACTATAAGAATCCTGCCTGCACCACCACGGGCGAGGACCAACCATCAGAGCCCTCAAGTGAACCTCCAGAGCAGTGGTTCTCAACCTTTTTCACTCCATTCTCCCCTTCATGAATTCTCAACATTCGTGTGGCTCCCCTTCATT
>JACEEZ010020276.1:0-39197 GCA_016584305.1 Chionoecetes opilio
CCGAAAAAAAATTTTTTTAAAAGGGGGCTTTTTAAAAAACCAAAATTTAAACACTTGAAAAAAGTTTTTTTTAAGATTAAATTGCTACCTAAATTTCATGAAAAAACATATTTTTTCCATAACAATGTAAAATATAGTTTTGTAAAGTCTGAATAATGTCAATTTCGACTTATTTAGCATTTCAAAAATACATAAAAATTTTTGAAAAAATAAGTTTTTAAGATTAAAATTGATAACTAATTTCATGAAAATCATATTTTTAGTTTTTTTTTTTTAAAATAAGTTGTAGCAAAATAAAAAACTATTTAGCTACAGATATAAAGAAATAACATCAATTTGTAAAAAAAAAAAACTCTTCAATGAAAACTAGCAAAAATCATTAAAAACACTCATTTTATGAGTTTCAGAAATATAGTAAGTAAATTTACTTGTATAATACAAAACGCTACAGTTTCAAGAAACTATAAAAAAACGCTTGCAATATACCGTTATATCACAAAAAATTTAACCCTTACTCTTGATTTAATAGCTTAATGTAATGTAAGCTACTTATAGGTGCAAATTATTCTAAAAGAGGATTTTATATATCATTTGGGAAAACCTATATTTTCACTGATAACTAGTAAAATCATTGAAAACACTACTTTTTTAAGGGTTTTATGCAATATAATAATAAAATACTTGTATTGTACAAAAAACCTACATTTTCAAGAAACTATGAAAAACGCTTGCAATATACCTTATTCACAATAAAAAAAAACCTTTTACTCTTCTATTTATTAGCTTAATGTAGTGTAAGCACTTATAGGGCAAATTATTCTAAAGGGATTTTATCTTAAATTTGTAGAAAACGCTTTATTACCGTAAATAGCAATATCATTGAAAACACAAATTTTTAAAGGGGTTTTTAGAAATATGATAAGTAAAACTACTTGTATAATACAAAACGCTACATTTACAAGAAACTATAAAAACCTAACAATATACCGTTATATCACAATAAATCCCCTTTTTCTTCTATTTAATGTTTAAAGGGAAATGAAAGCTACTTTAGGTGCAAATTATTCTAAAAGAGGATTTATACTTCAATTTGTGGGAAAAACAGAAATTACACCGATAAATAGCTAATTCATTAAAAAACACTTTTTTTAAAGGGTTTATAAAATATAATTTAAATAGGGTAATATACAATAACGCTACGTTTACAAGAAACTTGAAAAACGCTTGCAATACCGTTATATCCAATAAAAAAACCTCTTACCTTGTATTTAATAGCTTAATGAATTAAGCACTTAAGGTGCAAATTTTTCAAAAAGAGGTTTTTATATATAAATTTTGTAGGAAACACTATATACCCGATAACTAGAAAAACATTGGAAAACCTACATTTTAAAACGGTTTATAGCAATATAATAGTAAAAACTTGTATATGTACAAACGCTACGTTTACAAAAACTATAAAAAACGCTTGCAATAACGTTATACACAATAAAAACGTCTTACTCCTCTATTTATTACTTAAGTAGTGTAGCTACTTATGGGTGCAAATTATTCAAAAAAGGAGGATTTTATCTTCAATTTGTAGGAAAACAGCTAATACACCGAAAAAATATATATATTGAAAAAACTACTTTTAAGGGGTTTTTATAGAAAATATGATAAGAAAAACTCTTGTATTTTTACAAAACTTACAATTTAAAGTAACTATAAAAAAACGCTTGAAATATACCTTTTATATCCAATAAATAACCCTTACTTTCTATTTAATAGCTTAATGTATGTAAGCTATTTATAGGTGAAAATTATTCTAAAAAGGGTTTTTTATACTTCAATTTGTGGGAAAAACAGCTATATATCACTGTAACTATTTAAAATTATTAAAACAAAAACATTTTATGGGTTTATAGCAATACAATAAAGTAAAATACTTTTTAAAAACAATAACCTACAGTTTAGAAGAAACTATAAAAAAACCTTGAAAATATACCGTTATATCACAATAATAACCTTTCTCTTCTATTTAATAGCTTAATGTAATGTAGCTACTTATGGTGCAAATTTTCTAAAAGGAGGATTGTAACTTCAATTTGGGGGAAAACAGCTTATATCACCAAAAACAGCTAAAATCATTAAAAAAGACACATTTTGAGGGTTAAAGCATTATCATAACGAAAATTTCCCCTTCTATTATGTATAACACTACAATTAAAAAGAAATTATAAAAAACCCGAAAAATTTTCATTTGTAAAACAATTAAGGTCTAAAACTCCTATTATAAGCTTACAGTATTTAAAAATAGAAATTTCTAACGAAACCAAACTAAAATTTCCTATTTGAATTTCTCAGCTAAAAAAGGCTGAAATGTCAAATTTCGACTTTTTTTTAGCCCTTAAAAAAATACATTAAAAAACTTGAAAAAACGTTGTTTTTAATAAAAAAATTGATAATAAATTCATAAAAAATTTACAATTTTAACTTATAATATTGTATAATATATTTTTTGTAAAAGTGCTGTATGTTAAATTTCGACTTTTTTAAGGTTTTTCATAAATACATTAAAAACACTTAAAAAAACTTGTTTTTAAGAAAAAAATTGCTCCCTAAATTTCTGAAAATACATTTTTTTAGCTCAAAAATGTAAAAAAATTTTTGTGAAAAAGTGCTAAAAAAGTCAAATTTCGACATTATTTAGCATTTAAAAAATAAATAAAAATTCTTGAAAAAATAATGTTTTTAAGTTAAAATTGATATCAAATTTTTCATGATAAATACATATTTTTAGTATTAATTTTGTAAAATAAGTTGAGAAATAAAAAAAAGCTATTAGCTACAGATATAAAGAAATAAATTAAATTTGTAGAAAAAAACCTTTCAAGAAAACTAGCTAAAATCATTGAAACACTACTTTTTATGATTTTACAGCATATAGTAAGAAAATTTTTACTTGTATATATACAATAACGCTACAGTTTAAAAGAACTATGAAAAACGCTTGCAATATACCGTTATCACAAAAAATAACCTTTTACTCTTTATTTAATAGTTTAAATGTAATGTAAGCTACTTATAGGTCAAATTATTCTAAAAAGAGGTTTTTTATATATCAATTTGTGGGAAAACAGTAAATCACTGATAACTAGCAAAAATCATTGAAAACACTACATTTTAAGGGTTTATAGCAATAAAATAAAAAAACTATTGATATGTAAAATAACGCTACATTTTACAAGAAACATGAAAACGTTGCAAAAACCGTTATATCCATAAAAAACCCTCTTACTCTTCTTTTATTAGCTTAATGTAGTGTAAGTATTTATAGGTGGAAAATTATTCAAAAAGGAGGATTTTTTTTCAATTTGTAGGAAAACGCTATATTTACCGAAAAATAGCAATACATTGAAAACACTACATTTTAAGGGGTTTATAGCAATAGATAAGTAAAACTACTTGTATATATACAATAACGCTACATTTTAAACAAGAAACTATAAAAAACGCTAACAAAAACCCGTTATACACAATAAATAACCTCTTATTCTTCTTTTTAATAGTTTAAATGTAATGTAACTACTTATGGTGCAAATTATTCAAAAAAGAGGATTTTATACTTAAATTTTGTAGGAAGACATTTTAATATCCCCAAAAATAGCAATATCATTGAAACACTACATTTTAAGGGTTTTAGCAATATGAAAAGTTAAACTACTTGTATTTTACATAACGCTACAGTTTTACAAAAAACTATAAAAAAGGCTTGCAATATACCGTTAACACAAAAAATAACCTCCTACTCTTCTATTTATTAGATTAATGTAATTAAGCAAGTGCATATAGATCATATTATTCTAAAAAGAGATTTTATACTTAAATTTGTAGGAAAACAGCTTATATCACTGATAACTAGAAAAAATCATTGAAAACACTACTTTTTAGGTTTTATAGAAATAAAATAAGTAAAACTATTTGTATATATACAATACGCTACAGTTTGAAGAAATTTAAAAAAACGCTTGCAAAAACCCGTTATATCTAATAAAAAACCCTTACCCCTTCTATTTAAACTTAAAGAATGTAAGCTCTTAAGGTCAAATTATTCAAAAAAGAGGATTTATACTTCAATTTGTGGGAAAAACGCTATATACACCGATAAATAGCTAATATCATTGAAAACACACTTTTTAAGGGGTTTTTAAGCAATATGATAACTTAACTATGGTATATAATACAATAACGCTACAGTTTACAAGAAACATGAAAAACGCTTCAATATACCGTTTATCACAAAAAATAACCCTTACTCTTGTTTTTAAATAGCTTAATGTAATGTAGCTACTTATAGGTGAAATTATTTAAAAAAGAGGTTTTTATATATAATTTGTAGGAAAACACTATAACCTGATAACTAGCTAAAATCATTGAAAACACTTTTTTAAAAGGGTTTATAGCAATATAATAAGAAAAAAACTACTTGTATATTACAATCGTACAGTTTACAAAAAAACTATAAAAAAAACGCTTGCAATATACTTTTATATCACAATAAAAAACCTTTTACTCCTCTATTATTACTTAATGTAGTGTAAGCTACTTAAGGTGAAAATTATTCAAAAAGGGAGGATTTTAACTTAAATTTGAGGAAAACGCTATATATCACCGTAAATATAATATCATTAAAAAAATCATTTGGGGTTTTAGCAATATGATGGGTAAAACTATTGTATATTAAAAAACTTAAAATTTTTAGAAGAAAATATAAAAAAAGCTTGAAATTACCGTTATATCACAATAAAAAACCCTTTTTACTCTTTATTTAATAGCTTAATGTAATGTAAGCTATTATAGGTGCAAATTTCAAAAAAGGGGATTTTATATTTCAATTGTGGGAAAAACACTATATTCATGATAACTATTTAAAAAAATTAAAAAACCAACTTTTTAGGGGTTTTATAGCAATAAAATAAGTAAAACTACTTGTATATACAAAAACCCTACAGTTTAGAAGAAACTATGAAAACGCTTGCATTACCTTTTATTCAAATAAAAACCTCTTACTCTTCTATTTAATGTTTTTAATGATGTAAGCTACTTATAGGGCAAATTATTCTAAAAGGGGGATTGTTTACTTCAATTTGTAGGAAAACAGCTTATATCCGATAACTACTAAAATCATTGAAAAAAACACATTTTGAGGGTATAAAGCATTATCAAACGTAAACCCTTCTATTAATGTAACACTAAAATTAATAAAAATTATAAAAAAAACCGAAAAATATACATTTGTACCAATATAGAGTTAAAAACCCCTTTTATAAGCTTACAGTTTTTAAAATAAAATTTTTCCTAACGAAACCAAACCCTAAATTCCATATTTTGAATTTCCAGTCAAAAAAAGGCGAAAATGTAAAATTTCGACATTTTTTAGCCCTTCAAAAATACTTTAAAAAATACTTAAAAAAAACGTTTTTTTTTTAAAAATAAATTGAAACAAAATTACATGAAAAATAAATATTTTAAGCTAAATTTTTAAAATATAGTTTGTAAAAGGCTTATAATTTTAAAATTTTCGACATTTTTGGGCTTTCATAAATACAAAAAAACACTTGGGAAAAACTTTGTTTTTAAGATTAAAAATTTGTACCTAAATTTCTGAAAAATACTTTTTTTAGCCATAAAAATTTAAAAATTAGTTTGAAAAAGTCTGCATATGTCATATTTCAAATTACTAGCATTTCAAAAATACATAAAAATTTTTGAAAAAAAAATGTTTTTAAGATTAAAATTGATATCAAAAATTTCAAAAAAAATACTATTTTTAGCTATTAATTTTGTAAAATAAGTTGTAGCAAATATAAAAAGCTTTTACTACAGATAAAAAGAAATAACTTAAAATTTGTAAAAAAAAAAACAACTTTTCAATGAAAACAGCAAAATCATTGAAAACAACTACATTTTATGGTTTACAGCAAATAGTAATAAAACTACTTGTATATATACAATAACGCACAGTTTATAGAAACTTAAAAAAACGTTTGAAAATATCCGTTATATAAAATAAATAACCTCTTATTTTGTATTTAAATTTAAAGGGTAATGTAAGCTATTTATAGGGGGCAAATTTTCCCTAAAAAGGGATTTTTATATCAATTTGTAGGAAAACAGCTAAAATTCCTGATAACTAGCTAAAATCATTAAAAAACACTACTTTTTAAGGGTTTATACCCAATAAAATAATAAAACTACTTTATTGTCAAAAACGCTACATTTACAAAAAAACTTAAAAAAACGCTTGCAATTCCCGTTAATCACAATAAATCCCTCTTACTCTTCTTTTATTAGCAAAGTAGTGTAAGCTACTTTGGGTGCAAATTATTCTAAAAGGAGGATTTTATACTTCAATTTTTAGGAAAACAGCTAATATCACTGATAAATAGCTAATACATTGAAAAACAAATTTTAAGGGTTTATGCAATATGAAAAGAAAAACTATTTTATATTTTAAAAAAAATTTTACAGTTTAAAAGAAACTATAAAAAAACGCTTGCAATATCCTTTAAATTCCCCAATAAATAACCTCTTCTTCCTATTTAATAGTTTAAATGTAATGTAAGTATTTATAGGTGCAAATTATTCTAAAAAGAGGATTTTCTACTTCAATTTGTGGGAAAAAGCTAATTCACTGATATCTTTTTTAAATAATTGAAAACCTACTTTTTTATGGGTTTATGGGCAATACAATAAGTAAACCCCCTTTTTAAAAACAATAACGCTACTTTTACAAGAACTATGAAAAACGCTTGCAATATACCTTTATACAAATAAATCCTCTTCCCTTTTCTTTTTATTGCTTATTAATGTAAGCTATTTAAGGGTCCAAAATTTATTCAAAAAAAACGATTGTATATTTCAATTTGGGGGAAAACACTAATATCCCGATAACTACTAAAATTATTGAAAAAAAACCTTTTTTGAGGGTAAAAAGCTTTATCATAAGAAAAATTCCTTCTTTAATGTATAACATTAAAATTAAAAAAAAACTATGAAAAACCGTATAAATAAAATTTTATCACAATAAAGTCTCAAACTCCTATTATAACTTACAGTAGTTTAAAATAGCTTTTTCCAACGAAAAAAAACATAATTCCCATTTGTTTTTCTTTTAAAAAAAAAAGGGCTGAATAATGTAAATTTTCGCATTTTTTTGGCCCTTCAAAAATACTTTAAAAACATTGAAAAAACGTTTTTTTTTTAAGAATAAAATTGATACAAAAAATTTCATTAAAAATACATATTTTAAGCTCATAATTTGTAAAATATAGGTGTGTAAAAGTGCGAAAAGTAAAATTTCGAAATTTTTTTGGCCTTAAAAAAATACTTTAAAACCTTGAAAAAACGTTGTTTTTTATTTTAAAATTTGAGACCTAAATTTAAAGAAAAATTATTTTTTTTAGCTCATAACATGAAAAATATAGTTTTGTAAAAGTGCGAAAAATGTCAAATTTCGCATTATTTACCCTTTCAAAAATCTTAAAATACTAAAAAAAACATTGTTTTTTAAAATTAAAATTGATTCTAAATTTCATGAAAAAACAATTTCTAGCATTAATTTTTAAAATATAGTTGTGGGCAATATAAAAAGCTATTTTGCTACTGTATAAAGAAATATACTTCAATTTGTAGAAAAAAAAAACTCTTCACTGATAACTAGCTAAAAATCATTAAAAATACTACTTTTAGGGTTTATAGCAATATATAAGTAAAAACTATTGAAATATATAAAATAACCTACAGTTTACAAAAAAACTAAAAAAAACGTTTGCAATATACCGTTATATCACAATAGAAACCTCTTCTTTTTCTTTTTAAATAGTTAATGTAATGGGGGCTACTTTGGTCAATTATTCTAAAAAGGAATTTTATACTTAAATTTGTGGGAAAACAGCAATATCATAAAAATAGCAAAAATCATTGAAAAAACTACATTTTAGGGTTTATAGAAATTAATAAGTAAAACTACTTGTTATATAAAATAACGCTAATTTTTTACAAGAAACTATGAAAACAATTGCAATATACCGTTTATATCACAATAAAAAACCTCTTATTTCTATTTATTAGCTTAATGTAATGTAAGCAAGGACATATAGGTAAATTTATTTTTTCTAAAAAGATGTTTTTTATGCTTAAATTTGTGGGAAAAACAGCAATATCACGGAACTTGCTAAAATCATTAAAAACACACATTTTTGGGTTTATAGCAATATAAAAAGTAAAACTACTTGTATATTACAAAAACGCTCAGTTTAAAAGAAACTATGAAAAACTTTGCAATATACCTTTAAATTCACAATAAAAAACCTCTTACTCTTCTATTTAATAGCTTAATGTAATGAAAGCTACTTAAGGTCAAATTTTCTAAAAAAACGATTGTATACTTCAATTTGTAGGAAACGCTATAATCACCGATAATAGCAAAAATTATTGAAAAGAACAATTTTGGGGGTATAAACATTTCACAAGGTAAATTCCCTTCTTTAAATGATTAACATTAAAATTTAAAGAAAAAAACTATGAAAAACACTTTAAAATATACAATTTTATCACAATTAAGTTTCAAACTCCTTTTAAAAGCTTACAGTAGTTTAAAATAGCAATTTCAACAAAAAACAATTAATTCCACATTTTGAATTTCTCGTCAAAAAAAAAAGGCTGAATAATGTCATTTTCGACATTTTTTAGCCCTTCAAAATACATTAAAAAATTTAAAAAAACGTTTTTTTTAGAATAAAATTGATACATAAATTACATGAAAAATACATTTTTAAGCTTAAAATTTGTATAATATAGTTGTTAAAAGGCTGAATAATTTAAAATTTTCGACATATTTTGGCTTTAAAAAAATATTTAAAACATTTGAAAAAACTTTGTTCTTAAGTTTAAAATTGCTCCCAAAATTTTTCATGAAAAATACATATTTTTAGCTCATAACAATAAAAATATATTGTGTAAAGTGCTAAAATAATGTAAAATTTTTCGACATTATTTACTTTTTTCAAAAATACAAAAAAATTTTTCTTGAAAAAACCATATTTTTAGATTAAAATTGATATCAAAATTTATGATAAATACTTTTTTTTAGTTTTAAATTTTGTAAAAATAGTTGTAGCATAAAAAAAGCTATTTAGTACAAAATTAAAGAAATACTTAAATTTTTAAAAAAAAAAAAAACTCTTCATGAAAACTAGTAAAATTTAAAACACAAATTTTTATGATTTTACAGCAATATAGTAAGTAAATTTACTTGTATATACAAAAAGCTACATTTTACAAGAAACTATGAAAAACGCTTGAAAAATACCGTTTTATCAAATAATAACCTCTTACTCTTGTATTTAATAGTTTAAATGTAATGAAAGCTCTTTAGGAAAATTATTCAAAAAGAGGTTTTTATTATAAATTTTTGTAGGAAAACAGTATTATCCTGATAACTAGAAAAAATCTTGAAAACCTACATTTTGGGGTTTATATCAATAAAATAAGAAAAAACTACTTGTTTGTACAATAACGCTACTTTTACAAGAAACTATAAAAAACGCTTGCATTACCGTTATATCACAAAAATAACCTCTTACTCTTCTTTTATTAGCTTAATGTAGTGTAGCTATTATGGGGTCCCAAATTTATTCTAAAAGGAGGATTTTTTACTTCAATTTTGTGGGAAAAAACAGCTATTATCACCGATAAATACTAAACTTGAAAACACTACTTTTTAAAGGGGGTTATGAAATTGAAAATTTAAAATTTGTATATAACAAACGCTACAGTTTTACAAGAAACTATAAAAAAATCTTGCAATTACCGTTTATCACAATAATAACCTCCTACTCTTCTTTTATTAGCTTAAGTAATGTAAGCAAGGGGGCATATAGTGCATATTATTCTAAAAGGGGATTTTATATTCAATTTGTAGGAAAACAGCTATATATCACTGATAACTAGCTAAAATCATTGAAAACACTACATTATATGGTTTATACAATATAATAAGAAAAAACTATTTTGATATTACAATCGCTACAGTTTAGAAGAAACTAAAAAAAACGCTTGCAAATCCCGTTTTATCAAAATAAATAACCTCTTACTCTTCTATTTAATAGTTTAATGTAATGTAACTACTTATAGGTGAAAATTTATTTAAAAAAGGATTTTATATTTAAATTTGTAGAAAACACTTATATCACCGATAAATAGCAAATATCTTTAAAAAAACCTACTTTTTAAGGGGTTTTAGCTATGAACTTAAACATGGTATATATAAAATAACGCTACAGTTTACAAAAACTATAAAAAAACGTTGCAATATACCGTTATATCACAATAAATCCCCCTTTTACTTTGTATTTAATAGTTTAAAGTAATGTAAGCTCTTATAGGTGCAAATTTTTTAAAAAAGAGGATTTTATATATAAATTTTTAGAAAACACTATATTCACTAAACTACTAAAATCATTAAAAACACTACATTTTAGGTTTTATAAAATAAATAAGTAAAATACTTGTATATGTACAATAAGCTACGTTTTACAAGAAACTATAAAAAACGCTTGCAATTACCGTTATATCACAATAAATAACCTCTTACTTTTCTTTTTATTAGTTTAATGTAGTGTAAGCTACTTATAGGTGAAAATTAAAATTCTAAAAGGGGATTTTATATTTCAATTTGTAGGAAAACACTATATATCCCCGATAAATACTAATATCATTAAAAAAAACTACTTTTAGGGTTTATAGGAAATAGATAAGTAAAACACTTGATATATACATAACCTACAGTTTAAAAGAAACTATGAAAAAACGCTTGCAATAACCGTTATATCACAATAAAAAACCTCTTCCCCTTTTCTTTTTTATTGTTTAAATGAAATGTAAGCTATTTATAGGTCCAAATTATTCTAAAAAAACGTTTGATACTTCAATAGTGGAAAAAGCTTTATATACCAAAATAGCTAAAAAAATTGAAAAAAACACTTTTTGAGGGTATAAAGCATTTCATGGTAAATTCCTTCTATTAATGATATAACCTAAAATTAAGAAAAACTTAAAAACCGTATAATATGCAATTTTATCACAATATGGGTTCAAACCCTATTATAACTTACATATTTTAAAAATGCAATTTCTAACGAAAACAACTAAAATTTCCCACATTTGAATTTCTCTGTAAAAAAAAGGGGCTGATAATGTCAAATTTTACATTTTTAGGTTTCAAAAATACATTAAAACACCTGAAAAAACGTTGTTTTTAAGATTAAAAAGATACCAAAATTTCATGACAAATACTATTTTTAGCTCATAACATTGAAAATTAGTTTGAAAAGTGCTGAATAATGTCAAATTTCGACATTATTTAGCCTTTCAAAAATACATTAAAATACTGAAAAACATTGTTTTTTAAGATTAAAAAACGTGATATCTAAATTTCATGAAAAAATACATATTTCTAGCTATTAATTTTGTAAAATATAGTTGTTAGCAAATATAAAAAGCTATTAGCTACAGATATAAAGAAATATACTTCAATTTGTAGAAAAAAAAAAACTCTTCACTGATAACTAGCAAAATCATTGAAAACACTACATTTTAAGGGGTTTATCGCAATATAATAGTAAAACTACTTGTATATGTACAATGAAACGCTACAGTTTACAGAAAAACTATGAAAAAACGCTTGCAATATACCGTTATATCACCAATAAATAACCTATTACTCTTCTATTTATTAGCTTAATGTAGTGTAAGCTACTTATAGGTGCAAATTATTCTAAAAGGAGATTTTATACCTTCAATTTGTAGGAAAACAGCTATATATTACCGATAAAATAAGTCAATATCACTTGAAAACACTACATTTTAGGGTTTATAGCAATATGATAGTGAAACTAATTGTATTATACAATAACGCTACAGTTTACAAGAAACTATGAAAAATGCTTGCACATACCTTTATATCAACAATAAATAACCTCTTACTCTTCTATTATTAGTTTAATGTATGTAAGCTATATAGGTGCAAATATTCTAAAAGGAGGAGTTATACTTCAATTTGTACGGAAAACAGCTATATACAACGATAAATAGATAATATCATTGAAACAAATACATTTTAAGGGTTTATAGCCCAAATATGATAAGTTAAATACTTGTATATATACAATAACTGCTACAGTTACAAGAAAATATGAAAAACGCTCTTGCAATATACGTTATATCACAATAAATAACCTCTTACTTCTTCATATATTAGTTTACTGTAATGTAAGCTACTTATAGGTGCAATTATTCTAAAAAAGAGGATTTTATACGTCAATTTGTAGGGAAAACAGCTCATATCTCACCGATATAAATAGCTAATATCATTTGAAAACACACATTTTAAGGGTTTATAGCAATATGATCAGTTAAACTACTTGTATATATATACAATAACGCACCAGTTTACAAGAAACTATTGAAAAAGGTTGCAATATAACGTTTATATCACAATAAATAACCTCTTTACCTTCTATTTATTAGCTTAATGTAATGTAAAGCAAAAAGGAGCATATAGGTGCAGATTATTCTTAAAAAGATGATTTTATGCTCAATTTGTAGGAAAACAGCTATTATACACTGATAACTAGCTTAAAATCATTGTGAAAAACACTACATTTTATGGTTATAGGCAATATAATAAGTAAAACTACTGTATATATGACAATAACGATACAGTTAGAAGAAAAGAAACTATGAAAAACGCTTGCAACTATACCGTTATATCCACAATAAATAAACTCTTACTCTTCTATTTAAAGCTAATGTAAGTAACCTACTTATAGGTGCAAATTATTCTAAACAAGAGGATTTTAACTTCAATTTGTAGGAAAACAGCTATAAATCACCGAAAATAGCTAATATCATTAGAAAAACACATTTTAAGGGTTAGCAATATGATAACTTAAAAACTATTGTATATATACAATAACGCTACAGTTTACAAGAAAGTAATGAAAAACGGCCTGCAAATATACCTTTATATCATAATCAAATAACCTTCTACGCTTTATTTTATTTTTAGCTGAATGTAATGTAAGCATACTTACTAGGTGCAAATTATTCTAAAAAAAGGATTGCATACTGCAATTTGTAGGAAAACAGCATATATCACCGATAATAGCTAAAAATCATTGAAAAAGAACACATTTTGAGGTATAAAGCATTATCATAACGTAAATTCCTTCTATTAATGATATAACACTACAATTAATAGAAATATGCAAAACACGTATAATATTACAATTGTACCACCATAATAGAGTCTCAAACTCCAATTAAAGCTTACAAGTAGTTTAAAATAGCAATTTCTACCCGAAAAACAAAATATAATCCACATTTTTTGAATTTATCCAGTCCAAAAAAGGCTGAATAATGTTCAATTTTCGACATTAATTCAGCCTTCAACAAATACATTAAAAACTTGAAAAAACGTTGTTTTTAAGAATAAAATTGATACATAAAATTACATGAAAAATACATATTTTAAGCTTATAATATTGTTAATATAAGTTGTGTAAAAGTGCTGAATAATGTTAACTGCGCATTTTTTAGGGCTTCATAAATACATTAAAAACAATTGAAAAAAAACGTTGTTTTTAAGATTAAAATGCTACCTAGAAATTTCATGTGAAAAATCATATTTGTAGTCATAAAACAATGCTAAAAATATAGTTGTTGTAAAAGTGTTGAATAATGTAAATTCCGAACATTATTTAGCATTTAAAAATACATAAAAATTCTTGAAAAAATAATGTTTTTAAGATTAAAATTGATATCAATTTCAATGATAAATACATATTTTTAGTATTAAGTTTGTGTAAAATATAGTTGTAGCAAATATAAAAAGCTATTTAGCTACAGATATAAGAAAATATACTTCAATTTGTGTAGAAAAAAAACAAACTCTTCAAATGATAACTAGCTAAAATGCATTTTGAAAAACACTCACATTTTATGAGTTTACAGCAATATAGAAGTAAAATTTAATTGTATATATACAATAACGCTACAGTTTACAAGAAACTATGAAAAACGCTGGCACTATACCGTTTTATATCACACATAAATAACCTCTTACCATGTATTTATAGCTTAATGGAATGTAAGATACTGATAGGTGCAAATTATTCTAAAAAGAGATTTTATATATCCAAGTGTAGGACAACAGCGATATATCACTGATAAACTAGCTAAAAATCATTGAAAACACTACCATTTTAAGGGTTATGCAATATAATAAGTAAAACTATTGTATATGTACAATAACGATACAGTTTACAAGAAAACTATGAAAAACGCTTGCAATATATACCGTTATATCACAATAAAAACTCTTACTCTCTATTTATTAGCTTAATGTAGGTCGTAAGCTACTTAATAGGTGCAAATTATTCTAAAAGGAGGATTTTATACTTAATTGTAGGAAAACAGCTAATATATCACCGATAAATAGCTAATATCATTGAAAAAAAAAATACATTTTAAGGGGTCTTATAGCAATATGATAAGTAAAACTACTTGTATATTTACAAAAAAGTTTCAGTTTAAAAGAAAACTATGAAAAACGCTTGCAATATACCGTTATATCACAATCAATAACTCTTACTCTTCTTATTTAAGAGCTTAAGTCAATGTAGATACTTATACGGCACATTATTATAAAAAGAGGATTTTATACTTCAATTTGTAGGAAAAACAGCCTATATATCACTGAAAACCTATCTAAAATAATTGAAAAACACTACATTTTATGGGTTTATATCAATACAATAAGTAAAACTACTTGTATATATAACAATAACGCTTACAGTTTAGAAGAAAACTATGCAAAAACGCTTGCAATATACTGTTATATCACAATAAAAACCTCTTACTCTTCTATTTAATAGCTTAATGTAATGTAAGCCCTTTTATAGGTGCAAATTATTCTAAAAGGAGGATTTTATACTTCAATTTGTAGGAAAACAGATATATATCACCGATATAAATAGCTAATATCATTGAAAAAAACTACATTTTAAAGGGTTTATAGCAATATGATAAGTACAAAAAATACTTGTGCATATATACAATACGCTTACAGTTACAAGAAACTATGAAAAAACGCTTGCAAGTATACCGTTATATCAACAATAAATAACCTCTTACTCTTCTATTTATTAGCTTAATGTATGTAAGCTACTTATAGGTCCAAATTATTCTTAAAAAAAACGATTGTATACTTCAATTGTTAGGAAAAACAGCTATATATCACCGATAACTAGCAAAATTATGAAAAGAAACACATTTGAGGTATAAGACATTATTAAGAAGGGAAATTCCTTCTATTAATGAATATAACACCTACAAATTAAAGAAGAAAAGAAACTATGAAAAACACACGTATTAATATGCAATTTTTATCACAATTATAGATCGCAAACTCCTATTTAAGCTTACAGAGTTAAAATAGCAATTTTCTAAACGAAAACAACTAAAAATTCCACATTTTGGCATTTCTCTGTCAAAAAAAAAAAGGGCTGAATAATGTCAAATTTCGAAATTTTTTTAGCCCTTCAAAAATACATTAAATATACTTGAAAAAACTTGTTGTTTTTTAATAATAAAATTGAACATAAATTACATGAAAAAATACATATTTTAAGCTTATAATTTGTATAATTATAGTGTGTAAAAGGCTGTATAATGTTTAAATTTTCGACATTTTTAAGGCTTTCATAAATACATTAAAAACATGAAAAACAAACGTTGTTTTTTAAGATTAAAATTGCTACCTAAATTTCATGAAAATACTATTTTAGCTCTCATAAACAATTGTAAAATATGTTGTGTAAATAAAAGTGCTGCATAATGTCAATTTCGGACATTTATCTAGCATTTCAAAAATACATAAAAATTCTTGAAAAAACAATGTTTTTAAGATTAAAATTGATATATAAATTTCATGAAAAATACATATTTTTAGCTTTAATTTTGTTAACATATAGTTGTAGCAATATAAAAGCTATTTAGCTACAGATATAAAGACAAATATACTTCAATTTGTAGAAAAAAAAACTCTTCATGATAACTAGCTAAAAATCATTGAAAAACACTTAATTTTATGAGTTTACAGCAACTATAGTAGTAAAAACTACTTGTATATATACAAATAAACGCTACAGTTTATAAGAAAACTCATGAAAAACGCTTGCAAATTTTATACCGTATCATCACAATAAATAACCTCTTACTCTTGTATTTAATAGCTTAATGTAATGTAAGCTACTTATAGGTGGCAAATTATTCTAAAAAAGAGGATTTTATATATCAATTTTGTAGGAAAATAGCTATATATCACTGATAAATCTAGCTAAAGCATTGAAAACACTACACTTTAAGGGTTTATAGCAATATAATAAGTAAAAACTACTTGGTATATGTACAATAACGCTACAGTTTACAAGAAAACTATGAAAAAACGTTGCAATATACCGTTATATCACAATAAATAACCTCTTATCTTCTATTTAATTAGCTTAATGTAGGTAAAGCTACTTATAGGTGCAAAATTATTCTTTAAAAGAGGATTTTATACTCAATTTTGTAGGAAAAAGCTATATATCACCGGATAAAAAAAACAAAAAAATTTTTAAAGGCCTAATATCCATTGAAAACACTAAATTTTAAGGGTATAGCAATATGATAAGTTAAAATACTGTATATATACAATAACGCTACAGTTTACAAGAAACTATGAAAAATGCTTGCAATATACCGTTATATCACAATAAATAAAACCTCCTACTCTTATTTATTAGTTAATGTAATGTAAGCAAGGTGCATATAGGTGCCATATTATTCTAAAAGAGGAATTTGATACTTCAATTTGTAGAAAACAGCTATTATATCCACTGATAACTAGCTAAAAATCATTGAAAACACTACATTATATGGGTTATAGCATATAATACAAGTAAAACTACTGGTATATATACAATAACCGCTACAGTTTACAAGAAACTATGCAAAAACGCTCGACAATATAACGTTATATCACAATAAATAACCCTCTTTCTTCTATTTAATGCTTTAATGTAATGTAAGCTATTTATAGGTGCAAATTATTCTAAAAAGAGGATTTTATACCTTTCCATTTGTAGGAAAACAGCTATATATAACCGATAAATAGCTAATATCATTGCAAAACACTACATTTTAAGGGGTTTATAGCAATTATGATAAACTTAAAACTACTAGGTTATATACAATAACGTACAGTTTACAAGAAAGTATGAAAAACGGCCTGCCAATATACCTTTATATCATAATAAATAAACCTCTACTCTTATATTTATTAGTTTAATGTAATGTAAGCTACTTAAGGTGCAAATATTCTAAAGAGAGGATTTTTATACTTCAATTTGTTAGGGAAACAGCTATATATCCACCGATAAATAGCTAATACATTGAAAAACTCACATTTAAGGGTTTATAGCAATATGATAAGTAAAACTACTTGTATATTTACAAAAACGTTACAATTAGAAGTAACTATGAAAAACGCTTGCAATTATACCGTTATATCACAATAAATAACCTCTTACTCTTCTATTTAATAGCTTATGTAATGTAAGCTCTTATAGGTGAAATTATTCTTAAAAGAGGATTTATACTTCAATTTGTAGGAAAACAGCTATATATCACTGATAAACTATTTAAAATAATGAAAAACCAACATTTTTATGGGTTTATAGCAATACAATAAGTAAAACTACTTGTATATATACAATAACGCTACAGTTTTAGAAGAAAACTATGAAAAAACGCTTTGCAATTATACCGTTATATCACAATAAATAACCTCTTACTCTTCTATTTAATAGCTTAATGTAATGTAACTACTTATAGGTGACAATATTGATTCTAAAAGGAGGATTGTATACTTCAATTTGTAGGAAAACAGCTATATATCAACCGATAACTAGCTAAAATCATTGAAAAGAACACATTTTGAGGGTATAAAGCCTTATCATAAACGTTAAATTCCTTTAGTATGAGATAGCACTACAATTAATAAGAAAATTATGACAAACACGTATAATATCACATTTGTACAAGCAATATTAGAGTCTCAACACTCCTATTATAAGCTTTACAGTAGTTTAAAATAGCAATTTCTAACGAAACCACACTATAATTCCATATTTGACATTTCTCATCAAAAAAAGGCTGAATAATGTCAATTTCGACATTTTTAGCCCTTCACAAATACATTAAAATACTTGAAAAAATGTTGTGGTTGTTGTTTTATAATAAAAATTGATACATAAATTACATGGAAAAATACATATTTTAAGCTTATAATATTGTATACTATAGTTGTGTAAAGTGCCTGTATTAATGTTAATTTCGACATTTTTAAGGCTTTCATAAATACATTAAAAACACTTGAAAAAACGTTGTTTTAAGAGTAAAAATTGTAACCTAAAATTTCATGAAAATACATATTTTTAAGCTCATAACAATGTAAAATTAGTTGTGTAAAAGTGTGCATAATGTCATATTTCGACATTATCTAGCATTCAAAAATACATAAAAATTCTTGAAAAAACAATGTTTTAAGATTAAAATTGATATCTAAATTTCAATGAAAAAATACATATTTTTAGCTATTAATTTTGTAAAATATAGGTGTAGCAAATATAAAAAGCTATCTTAAAGCTTACAGATATAAAGAAAATACTTCAATTGGTAGAAAAAAAAAAATCCTCAATGGGATAAACTAGCTAAAATCATTGAAAACACACATTTTATGGTTTACAGCAATATAGTAAGTTAAAACTCTTCTTGTAATATACAAATAAACGCTAACAGTTATAGAAACTATGAAAACGCTTGCAATATTACCGTTATATCACAATAAATAACATCTTACTCTTTATTAATAGCTTAATGTAATGTAAGCTACTTATAGGTGCAAATTATTCTAATAAAAAACAGGATTTTATATATCAATTGTAGGAAAAACAGCTATATATCACTGAAACTAGCTAAAATCATTGAAAACACTACATTTTAAGGTTTATAGCAATATAATAAGTAAAACTACTTGGATAGTACAATAACGATACAGTTTACAAGAAACTATGAAAAACGCTAGGCAAATACCGTTATATCACAAATTTTAAATAACCTCTTACTCTTCTATTATTAGCTTAATGTAGTGTTAAGCTATTATAGGTGAAAATATTCTAAAAGGAGGAATTTTACTCAATTTGTAGGAAAACAGCTATATATCACTTGAATAAAATTAGCTTAATATCATTGAAAAAAATACATTTTAAGGGTTTATAGCAATATGATAAGTAAAACTCTTATATATTTACAAAAAAACGTTACAGTTTAAAGAAAACTATGAAAAACGCTTGCAATATACCGTGATATCACAATAAAATAAACCTCTCTTACTTTCTACTTAATAGGCTTAATGTAATGTAAGCTACTTAAGGTGCAAAATATTCTAAAAAAAGTATTTTTGGTATTTTCTACTGCAATTTGTAGGAGGAAAACAGCTAATATATCACTGATATCTATTTAAAATTATATTGAAACACAACTACATTTTATGGGTTTATAGCAATACAATAAGTAAAAACTCCTTGTATATATACAATAACGCTACAGTTTACAAGAAACATATGAAAAACGATTGAATATACCGTTATATCACAATAAATAACCTCTTACTCTCTATTTATTAGCTTAATGAATGTAAGCTACTTATAGGTCCAAATTATTCACAAAAAAAAACGATTTTTATATCAATTTGTAGGAAAAACAGCTATATCACCGATAACTAGCTAAATATTCATTGAGAAAAAGAACACATTTTGGAGGGTATAAAGCATTATCATTAAGAAAAATTCATTCTAGAATTATATAACATTAACAATTAAGAAGAAACTATGAAAAAACACGTATAATATACAATTTATCACAATTATAGAGTCTCAAAATCTCCTATTATAAGCTTTAACAGTAGTTTAAAATAGCAATTTCCAACGAAAACAACTATAATTCCACATTTTGAATTTCTCTATCAAAAAAAGGGGCTGAATAATGGTCAATTTTCGACATTTTTTTAGGCCCCCTTCCCCCAAAAATGCTGTAAAACACTTGAAAAAAACGTTGTTTTTAAGAATAAAATTGTACATAAATCATTATAAATACATATTTTAAGCTCAAATATTGTAAAAATATAGGTTGTGGTAAAAAGAGCCGGAATAATGTCAAATTTCGAAATTTTTTTTGGCCCTCAAAAAATACATTAAAACTCTTGAAAAACGTTGCTTTTTTTTAGTAAGTTGAGACCTAAATTTCAAGAAAAATGATTATTTTTAGTCATAAACCATTTGTAAAATATAGTTGTGTAAAAGTGCTGAATAATGTCAAATTTCGACATTACTTAGCCTTTAAAAAATAATTAAAACTAGAAAAAACATTTTTTTTAAAATTTAAAAATTGTATCTAATTTCATGAAAATACATTTTTCTAGCTATTTTTTGAAAAATTTGTTTTTAAAAATAAAAAAAGCTTTTTGCTACTGTATAAAAAATATTTTTAAATTTGTAGAAAAAAAAATTTTCACTGAACCTAGCAAAAATCTTTAAAAATACTACTTTTTTAGGGGTTTATAGCATTATAAGAAAAACTACTTGTATATAACTCCCCTAAGTTTACAAAAACTATGAAAAACGCTTGCAATATCCTTTATATCAAAATAGAAAACCTTTTACTCTTCTATTAATATTTTAATGTAATTGGGCTATTTGGTGCAAATTATTCAAAAAGTCGTTTTATATTTCAATTTGTGGAAAAAGCTATATATCACTATAATAGCAAAAATCTTTTGAAAACACACTTTTGGGTTTAAGCAATTAATAAGTAAAACTCTTGTAATATAAAATAAGCTACAGTTTACAAAAAATAAAAAACATTGCAATACCGTTTACACAAAATAACCCCCTACTCTTCTATTTATTCTAAAATGTAATGTAAGGGAGCATATAGGGCATATTTTTTCTAAAAAAATGTTTTTATGCTTCAATTGTGGGAAAACAGCTATATATCACTGAAAACTACTAAATCATTGAAACACTACTTTTTAGGGTTTTACAATATAATAAGTAAAACTATTTTATAAAAATAACGCACATTTTAAAAAAAACATGAAAAACGCTTGAATATCCCGTTATTCAAAATAAAAAACCCTCTTACTCTTCTTTAATACTTAATGTTTTAACCTACTTATAGGTGAAAATTATTCAAAAAGAGGATTTTATACTTAAATTTTGTGGGAAAACAGCTTATATCACCGAAAATACTAATATCTTAAAAAACACTACTTTTTAAAAGGGTTTTTATAGAAATATGAAAACTTAAACACTTGTATATAACAATAACGCTACAGTTTACAAGAAAGTATAAAAAACGGCTGCAATTCCCTTTATATTAATAATAACCTTTTTCTCTTATTTTTTAATTTTAAATGAAATGAAAGCTACATAGGTGCAAATTATCCTAAAAGAGGATTTTTACTTCAATTGTGGGGAAAACAGCATATTCCCCATAAATAGCTAATATCATTAAAAAAAACTACTTTTTTAAGGGTTTATAGCAATAGTAAAAAAAACTACTTGCATATATAAAATAACGCTACAGTTTACAAGAAACTATAAAAAAACGCTTGCAATATAAAGTTATACAAAAAAATAACCTTTTACTTTTCTTTTTATTATTTAAAGAATTGTGCTACTTATGGTCCAAATTATTCTAAAAAAACGATTGATTTTCAATATGTAAGAAAACAGTATAACACCGATAACTAGCAAAAATTTATTAAAAGAAAAATTTTGGGGGTATAAAGCATTATCTAAGGGGAAATTTTCCTTTTTTTAAATGAATAACACTACAATTAAGAAGAAACTAAAAAAAAACACTTAATATAAATTTTAAACACAAATAAGTCTAAATCCTATTATAAGCTTCGTAGTTTAAAATGCAATTTCTAACGAAAAAACTAAAATTTCCCACATTTTGAATTTCTCTGTAAAAAAAAGGGGAATAATTAAAATTTTCGACATTTTTAGGCTTTCAAAAATTTTAAAAAACCCCTAAAAAACTTTTTTTTTTTTTAAGATTAAAATAGTCCCAAAAAATTTCATGAAAAATACTTTTTTACTCAAACTTGTAAAATTAGTTGTGTAAAGTCTGAAAATGTCAAATTTCGACATTATTTAGCCTTTCAAAATACTTAAATACTGAAAAAATTGTTTTTAAGATTAAAATTGATATTAAATTCATGAAAATAATTTTTCTAGCTATTAATTTTGAAAAAAATATATTGTGCAAATATAAAAGCTATTTAGCTACAGATTAAAAAAATATACTTAAATTTGTAAAAGAAAAAAAACTTTTCACTGAAACTAGCTAAAATCTTAAAAAACACTACTTTTTTGGGGTTTATAGCAATAGGAAAAAGAAAAAATTACTTGAATATACAAAAAGCACTTTTACAAGAAACTAAAAAAAACGCTTGAAATACGTTATATCACAATAAATAACCTCTTATCTTCTATTTAATAGCTTAATGTAATGGGGGCCCCTACTTATAGGTGAAATTATTCAAAAAAAAGAGGGTTTTATACCTCAATTTGTGGGAAAAAACAGCTATCTATCATGAAACTATAAAATCATTGAAAACACTCATTTTAGGGGTTTATAGAAATTTAAATTGTAAAACTATTTGTATATTAAAATAACGCTACAGTTTACAAAAAACTTGAAAAAGGCTTGCATATACCGTTATATCACAATAATAACCTTTACTCTTCTATTTTTTAGTGAATGTAATGTAAGCGGGGTGAATATGGGTGCATATTATTCTAAAAAAGGATTTTATACTTTAATTTGTAGGAAAACAGCTATATATCCTGATAACCAAAAAATCTTAAAAAACATACTTTTAGGGGTTTTTATACAAAAAAAAGTAAAACTATTTGTATTATACTACCTACATTTTGAAGAAACTATAAAAAAACGCTTGAAATATCCGTTTATCAAAATAAAAAACCCTCTTACTTTCTATTTTAGCTTAATGTAATGTAAGCACTTATAGGTGAAAATTTATTCAAAAAGAGGTTTTTTATACTTCAATTTGTAGGAAACAGCTATATATCCCGATAAATAGCTAATATCATTAAAAACACTACTTTTTAAGGGGGGTTAGAAATACGATAATTTTAAAACTACTTGTTATATACAAAAACCTACGTTTACAAGAAAGTAAAAAAACGCTTGAAATTTCCCTTTTATACTAATAAATAACCTCTTTCTTCTATTTTTAGCAATGTAATGTAACTACTTATAGGTGCAAATTATTCTATAAAGGTTTGTATACTTATTTGTAGGAAAAAGCTATTATCACCGATAACTAGCAAAAATCATTGAAAAAACCATTTTGAGGGAAAAAAGCATTATCATAAAAATTTTCCTTCTTTTAATGATAAAAACATAAATTAAGAAGAAACTATAAAAAACACGTATAAAAACAATTGTACCAAAATATAGAGTCTCAAATCCATTAAAAGATTAAGTGTTTAAAATAGAAAATTTCTAACAAAAACAACTATAATTCCAAAATTTTTTAATTTCTCTATCAAAAAAAGGCAAAAAATAAATTTTTCGTTTTTTTTTAGCCCTTAAAAAAATACTTAAAACTTGAAAAAACTTTTTTTAAGAAAAAAATTGATCATAAATTACATGAAAAATACATTTTTGCTTATAATATTTTTTAAAATAGTTGTGTAAAAGTGTGAATAATGTTAAATTTCGACATTTTTTAGGTTTTCAAAAATTATTAAAACATTTGAAAAAACGTTTTTTTTTGGGATTAAAATTGCTCCCTAAATTTCTGAAAACATATTTTTTAGCTCATAACAATGTAAAAAAGTTGTGAAAAAAGTGCTGAAAAATGCAAATTTCGACATTATTTAGCATTTCAAAAATACAAAAAAATTCTTAAAAAAACATTGTTTTTAGTTAAAATTGAATTAAATTTCATGAAAAATACATATTTTTAGCTACAAAATTTTGTAAAAATTTTTTGTAGCAAATAAAAAAAGCTATTTCTACAGATATAAAAAAATATCTTTTTTTGTAGAAAAAAAAAAATTTTCAATGATAACTACAAAAATCATTGAAAACCTACATTTTATGATTTACAGAAATATAGTAAGTAAAACTACTTTATTATAAAATAAGCTACATTTTATAAAAATATAAAAAACACTTGCAAATCCCCTTTTATACACAAAAAATAACCTCTTAATTTTTGTTTTTAAATATTAATGAATGTAAGTACTTATGGGTGCAAATTTTTCAAAAAAGAGGATTTTAATATAATTTGTAGAAAACAGTATATATCACTGAAAATAGCTAAATCATTGAAAACACTACTTTTATGGGTTTTTATAGAAATATAATAAGTAAAACTACTTGTATATGTACAATAGGCTACATTTTTTACAAAAAAACTATGAAAAACGTTGCAAAAACCGTTAATACAAAAAATAACCTCTTACCTTCTTTTTATTTGCTTTATGTATGAAATACTTATAGGTGAAATTTTTTTAAAAAGGGAGGATTTTATATTCTTTGGGAAAAAGCTATATTCAGCGATAAATACAAATATCATTAAAAAAAACTACTTTTTAAAGGGGGTTTATAACAAATTATAAGTAAAACTACTTGCATATTACAATAACGTACGTTTAAAAAGAAATATGAAAAACGCTTGCAATACCGTTATTTACAATAAATAACCTCCTACCTTTTTTTATTAGTTTAATGAATGTAATACTTATACCAAAAATTTTTCAAAAAAAACGTTTGTATCTCAATTTGTAGGAAAACAGCTATATACACCGAAAATTAGCTAAAATTATTAAAAAGAACACTTTTGGGGGTATAAAGCTTTCACAAGGTAATTCCCTTTCTATTAATGATTAACTTTACAATTAAGAAAAAACTTGAAAAACACGTAAAATATACAATTTTATCAAATATAGAGTCTAACTCCTTTAAAGCTTACGTAGTTTAAATGCAATTTCCAACGAAAACAACTATAATTCCACATTTTGAATTTTCTAAAAAAAAAGGGCGAATATGTAATTTTTTTCGACATTTTTTTGGCCCTTAAAAAATTTGCTTTAAAAAACATTAAAAAAAAAACGTTGTTTTAGGAAAAATTGTACATAAATTTCATTATAAATAATTTTTAAAGCTCATAATATTGTAAAATATAGGTGGGGTAAAAGGTGAATAATTTCAAATTTCACATTTTTTTGGCCCTTTAAAAAAATACATTAAAACATTGAAAAAACGTTTTTTTTTGTTTAAAATTGAGACCTAAATTTCAAGAAAAATTATTATTTTTAGCTCAAACATTGTAAAATAATTTTGTGTAAAAGTGCTAAATAATGTCAAATTTCGACATTATTTAGCCTTCCAAAAAAAATTTAAAAATATTTAAAAAAAACATTTTTTTTAAGAAAAAATTGTCCCTAAATTTCTGAAAAATACATTTTTCTAGCTTTTAAAATTTTGTAAAATAGTTGTAAAAAAATTTTTAAAAAAGCTATTTTGCTACGATATAAAAAAATACTTCAATTTTGTAAAAAAAAAAAAACTCTTCACTGATAATATAAAAATCATTAAAAACATACTTTTTAGGGGTTTATAGCAATAGATAAGTAAAACTATTTGATATATATCGAAAATAACGCAAATTTTTACAGAAACTATGAAAAAACGCTTGCAATATACCGTTATTCAAATAAAAAACCCTTTTACCTTTATTTATAGTTTAATGTAATGTGGGCTACTTATAGGTGCAAATTTTCAAAAAAAACGATTTTTATTTAAATTTTGTGGGAAAAACAGCTATATCACTGATAACTAGCTAAATTATTGAAACAATACATTTTATGGGTTTATCCCAATATAATTAGAAAAACTACTTGTTATTTTAAAATAACGCAATTTTAGAAGAAACTATAAAAAAACGCTTGCAATATACCGTTATTCCAATAAAAAACCATTTACCTTCTATTTAATAGCTTATGAAATTTAAAAGCTACTTATGGGTGCAAATTTTCAAAAAGAGGATTTTGTATTTCAATTTGTAGAAAAACAGCAAAAATTCCCCGATAAATAGAAAATATCATTGAAAACCTAATTTTAAGGGTTTTTATACAATATGATAAGTTAAATACTTGTATATATATTAACAATAAACGCTACATTTTACAAGAAACATGAAAAGGGCTTGCAATTACCGTTATATCACAATAAATAACCTTTACCTTCTATTTATTAGCTTAATGTAATGTAAGAAAGGGAAATATAGGTGCTTTTATTCAAAAAAGAGATTTTATATTTTAAATTTGTAGGAAAACTGCTATATATCCTGATAACTAGCAAAAATCATTGAAAAACTACATTTTAGGGTTTATAGCAAAATAAAAAGTAAAACTACTTGTATATATACAAAAACCTAATTTTTAGAAGAAACTATGAAAAAGTTGCAAATCCCGTTTATCACAATAAAATCCTCTTACTCTTCTATTTTTTGCAAATTTAAATGAAAGCTCTTATGGGCAAATTTTTCAAAAAAAAAGATTGTATACTTAAATTTGTGGAAAACAGCTATATATCCCCGATAAATAGAAATATCTTTGAAACACTACATTTTAGGGTTTATAGCAATAGTAATTTAAAACTATTTTTATAAAAACGCTACAGTTTACAAGAAGTATAAAAAAAACGGCTGATATACCTTTTATCATATAAATAACCTCTACTCTTCTTTTTATTAGCTTAGTAATGAACTACTTATAGGTCAAATTTTTTTAAAAAAAAGGATTGTTACTTAAATTTGTAGGAAAAACAGCTATATATCACGAAAACACAAAAAAATCATTTAAAAAAAACACTTTTTGAGGGAAAAAGCATTATCATAACGTAAATTCCTTCTATTAATGATATAACACTAAAATTTAAATAAGAAATTATGAAAAACACGTATAATATACAATTGTCCACAATATAGAGTCTCAAACCCCTATTATAATTACAGTATTTTTAAAATAGAAATTTTAACGAAAAAAAACTAAATTCCACATTTGAATTTCTCAGTAAAAAAAAGGGCTAAATAATGTAAAATTTTCGACTTTTTTTAGTCTTCAAAAAACTTTAAAATACTTAAAAAAGGGGTTTTTTTAAAAAAAATTTGATAAAAAAATTACTGAAAAATAATATTTTAAGTTAAAATATTGATAATATTTTGGAAAAAGTGTAAATAATGTTAAATTTCAAAATTTAAAGGCTTTCATAAATCTTTAAAACACTTCAAAAAACCTTGTTTTTAGATTAAATTGTACCAAAATTTCAGAAAATACTTTTTTTTTGGGCTCATAACAATGAAAAAATATATTTGTGTAAAAGTCTAAATAATGTCAATTTCGACATTATCTAGTTTTCAAAAATACAAAAAAATTTCTTAAAAAAAACCAATGTTTTTAAGATTAAAATTGTATCTAAATTTCATGAAAAATACATATTTTTAGCTTTTAAATTTTTGAAAATAAGGGTTTGTAAAAAATATAAAAAGCTATTTTGCTACAGATATAAAGAAAATACTTAATTTGTAGAAAAAAACCCACTTTTCCCACTGATAACTAGCTAAAATCATTGAAAAACTACTTTTTTATGGGTTTATAGCAATAGATAATAAAACTACTTGTATTAAAAACAATAACGCTACAGTTTACAAGAAACTAGAAAACCTTGAATATCCCGTTATATCACAATAAATACCTTTACTCTTCTTTTTAATAGCTTAATGTAATGGGGCTACTATAGGTGAAAAATTATTCTAAAAAAGCGATTTTATACTTAATTTTGTGGGAAAACGCTATATATCCTGAAAAAATGCAAAAATCTTTGAAAAACTACATTTTATGGGTTTATAAAATATATAAGAAAAAAACTATTTTGTATATATAAAAAACGCATAGTTTAAAAAAAACTATGAAAAACGTTTGCAATATAACCTTATATCACAAAAAATAACCTTTACCTTTATTTAAAGCTTAAGTAATATAAGCTACTTATGGTGCAAATTATTCAAAAAAGAGGTTTTTTATCTTCAATTTGTAGGAAAACAGCTATATATCCCCGATAAATAGCAAATATCTTTGAAAACATACTTTTAAGGTTATAGCATATGAAAAGTTAAATACTTTTATATTAAAATAACGCTACAGTTTACAAGAAATATAAAAAAACGCTTGCAATTCCCTTTTATACCAATAAATAAACTCTTACCTTTCTATTTTTTGTTTTAATTAATGAAAGCTACTTATGGGTGAAAATTATTCAAAAAAAAGAGGATTTTATATTTTAAATTTTGTGGGAAAAAACAGCTATATATCCCCTTTAAATAGTAATTCTTTTGAAAACTCTACATTTTAAAGGGTTTATAGCAATAGATAATTTAAAAATACTTTATATATATACAAACGCTACAGTTTACAAGAAACTATGAAAAAGGTTTTTCAAATTCCCGATATCAAAAATAAATAACCTCTTCTCTTCTATTTATTATTTAAATGAAATTAAGCAAGGAGCATATAGGTGATATTATTCTAAAAAGATGATTTTATACTTCATTTGTGGGAAAACAGCTAATATCACTGAAAACTAGTAAAATCTTGAAAACACTACATTTTAGGGGGTTTATAGCAAAAATAGTAAAAAAATTGATATATACAATAAGCTACAGTTTAGAAGAAACTATAAAAACGCTTGCAATATACCGTTTATAAAAATAAATACCTCTTACTCTTCTTTTAAAATAGCTTAATGTAATGTAACCTACTTTAGGTGAAAAATTATTCAAAAAAAGAGGTTTGTATATTAAATTTGTGGAAAACACTATAATCCCGAAAATAGCAAAAATTATTGAAAAGAACATTTTTTGGGGGTATAAAGCTTTATCATAAGGTAAATTCCTTCATTAATGTTTAAAAACATTACAATTAAAAGAAACTATAAAAAAACACGTATAATATAAATTTTATAAAATAAGAGTCTAAACTCCTATTATAAGCTTACAGTAGTTTAAAATAGAAAATTTCCCAAACGAAAACAACTATAATTCCCATTTTGAATTTCTCTATCAAAAAAAGGGCTGAAAAATGTAATTTTTCGCATTTTTTAGCCCTTCAAAAATGCATTAAACCTTAAAAAAACTTGTTTTTAAGAAAAAAATTGATACAAAAATTTCATTATAAATACATTTTTAAGCTCATAATTTTGTAAAAATAGGTGTGTAAAAGTGCTAAATAATGTCAAATTTCGACATTTTTTAGGCTTTAAAAAATACATTAAAACTTGAAAAAATTGTTTTTAAGTTTAAAAAATTGCTACCTAAAATTTCATAAAAAATACATATTTTGCTCTAAAAATTGTAAAAAATTGTGTAAAAGTGCTGAAAAATGTAAAATTTCGACATTTTTTAGCTTTTAAAAAAATAAAAATAAAATTCTTAAAAAAAAGTTTTTAAGATTAAAATTGATACTAAATTTCAGATAAATCATTTTTTAGCTATTAATTTTGTAAATAAGTTTGCAAAAAAAAGCTAAATATAAAAAAATATACCTAAATTTTGTAGAAAAAAACAATTCTTCATGATAACAGCAAAAATCTTTTGAAAAACTACTTTTTTATGAGTTTACACAATATAATAAGTAATTTTTGTATATATACAAAAACGCTACTTTTACAAAAAACTAGAAAAACGCTTGCAAAAACCCGTTATATCACAATAAATCCTCTTCTCTTTATTTAATAGTTTAAATTAATGTAAGCTATTTATAGGTGCAAATTATTCTAAAAAGGAGGGATTTTTATATCAATTTGTAGGAAAACAGCTATATAACTGATAACTAGCTAAAAAATTGAAAACACTACATTTTAAGGGTTTATAGAAATATAATAAGTAAAAACATTGTATATGTAAAATAACGCTACGTTTAAAAAAACTATAAAAAAACGTTGAAATAACCGTTATATCACAATAAAAAAACCCTCTTACTTTTCTATTTTTTATTTAAATGTAGTGTAAGCTACTTTAGGGGGAAAAAATTATTCTAAAAGGAGGATTTTATACTTAAATTTTGTAGGAAACAGTATATATCACCATAAATAGCTAATATCATTAAAAAAACTACTTTTAAGGGTTTTAGCAAATATAAGAAAAATATTGTATTTTTACAAAAACGTTACTTTTAAAGAAACTTGAAAAACGTTTTGCAATATACCGTTATATCCCAATAAATAACCTTTACTCTTCTATTAATAGTTTAATTAATGAAGCTACTTTAGGTGCAAATTATTCAAAAGGGGGATTTTATACTTCAATTTGTAAAAAAACAGCTATTTTTCCCCGAAAATAGCTAATACATTAAAAAACACAAATTTTTTAAGGGGTTTATAGCAATATGATAATTTAAAACACTTCATATAAAAATAACGCTACATTTTTACAAAAAACTATGAAAAACGCTTGCAATATCCCGTTATATCACAATAAAAACCTCTTATCTTTATTATTAGCTTAATGTAATGAAAGCTACTTATAGTTCCCAAATTATTCAAAAAAAACAAATTTATACTTCAATTTGCAGGAAAACAGCTATAATCCCGATAACTAGCAAAAATTATGAAAAGAACCATTTTGAGGGTATAAAGCATTTCATAAGCAAATTCCTTCTATTAATGATAAACATACAATTAAGAAAAACTTGAAAAAAACGTATAATATACAATTTTATACAATATAAGTCTCAAACTCCTATTATAAGTTTACAGTATTTAAAATAGAAATTTAAAACAAAAACAACATAATTCCCTTTTGAAATTCTCTTTAAAAAAAAGGGCTGAATAATATCAATTTTCGACATTTTTTTAGCCCTTAAAAATGCATTTTAAAACCTTAAAAAAACTTTGGGTTTTTTAAGAAAAATTTTTATAAAAAATTTTTCATTATAAATACTATTTAAAGCTCATAATTTGTAAAATATAGGTGGAAAAAGTGCTGAATAATGTAAAATTTTCGACTTTTTTTTTGGCCTTCAAAAATCAAAAAAAACCTTAAAAAATTTGTTTTTTAGTTTAAAAATTGAGACCAAAATTTTTCAAAAAAATTTATTTTTTTTAGCTCATAACATTGTAAAATATAGTTGTGAAAAAGTGCTGATTAAGTCAAATTTCGACATTATTTAGCCTTTTAAAAAATACATTAAAATACTTGAAAAAAACATTTTTTTAAGATTAAAATTGATATCAAAATTTCATGAAAAATACATTTTCTAGCTTTTAATTTTGTAAATATGTTTAGCAAATATAAAAACTATTTTGCTACAATATAAAGAAATTACTTCAATTTGTAAAAAAAAACAACTCTTCACTGAAAAACAGCTAAATCATTAAAAACATTACTTTTAAGGGGTTTATAGCAATATGATAAGAAAAAACTACATGTATATATCAATAACCCCTTCTTTTTAATAGCTTAATGTAATGTGGGCTACTTATAGGTGCAAATTACTAAAAAGACGTTTTTATACTTAAATTTGTAGGAAAAAGCAAATTTTCATGTAACTAGCAAAATCTTTGAAAAACTACTTTTTTTATGGGTTTATAGCAATATATAGTAAAACACTTTATATATACAATAACGCTATAGTTTAGAAGAAACTAGAAAAACCTTGCAATATACCGTTATATCACAATAAAAAAAAATTTTTTTCTCTTCTTTTTAATAGTTTAATGTAATGAAGCTATTTAGGTGCAAATTTTTTAAAAAAGGGGATTTTATACTTAAAATTTGTAGGAAACACTATATATCCCCGAAAAATAGCAATACATGAAACAATTTTTTAAGGGTTTTTTGAAATATGATAATTTAACTACTTGTTATATACAAAGCTACAGTTACAAAAAACTATGAAAACGCTTGAAAATAACCGTTATATCACAAAAAAATAAACCTTTTACTCTTCTATTATTATTTTAATTTAAATGAAACCTCTTTAGGTGCAAATTATTCTAAAAAGGGTTTTTATACTTCAATTTGAGGAAAAACAGTATTTCACCGTTAAAATACTAATTCATTGAAACCTACTTTTAAAGGGGTTATAGCAATATGATAGTTAAATACTTGTTTTAATATACAAAAACGCTACAGTTTACAAGAATATGAAAAGGTTTGCAATATACCGATTTTTTCAAAAATAAATAACCTTTTACTCTTCTTTTTATTAGTTTAAAAATGAAAGTAAGCAAGGAGCTATAGGTGCATATTATTCTAAAAAGATGATTTTATACTTCAATTTTTGGAAACGCTATATATCACTGAAAACTACTAAAAAATTGAAAACACACTTTTAGGGGTTTATAGAAATTAAAAGTAAAATACTTGTAATTCAATAACCTACATTTTAGAGAAAACTATAAAAAAACGTTTTCAATTACCGTTATACCCAAAAATAAATAACCTTTTACTTTCTATTTAATAGCTTAATGTAAGAAACCTACTTATAGGTGCAAATTATTCAAAAAAGAGATTTAACTTAAAATTTGTAGGAAAAAAGCATATATCCCCGATAAATGCTAATTCTTGAAAACACTACATTTTAAGGGTTTATAGCAAATGAAATTTAACTACTGTATATATAAAATACGCTACAGTTTACAAGAAAGTATAAAAAAAACGGCTCAATATCCTTTATATCATAATAAATAACCTCCTACTCTTCTATTTTTAGCTTAATGTAATTAAGCTACTTATAGGTTGCAAATTATTCAAAAAAAAGGATTTATTTTAAATTTGTAGGAAACACTATATTCACCGATAATAGCAAAAACTTGAAAAGAACATATTTTGGGGTATAAAGCAAAATCAAAAAGAAATTCCTTCTATTAATGATATAACACTACAATTTAAGAAATTATAAAAAAACCCCGTATAATATACAATTGTCCACAATATAGAGTCTCAAACTCCTATTATAACTTACAGTATTTTAAAATAGAAATTTTCTAACGAAAACAACTATTTTCCCACTTTTTGAATTTCGCATCCAAAAGGGCTAATAATGTCATTTTCGACATTTTTTACCCCTTCAAAATACTTTAAAATACTTGAAAAAACTTTTTTTTAAAAAGAATAAATTGATACAAAATTACATGAAAATACATATTTTAAGTAAAAATTTTGAAAATTATTTTGTAAAAAGTGCTGAAAAATGTTATATTTCGACTTTTTTTGGGCTTTAAAAAATACATTAAAACATTGGGAAAAACTTGTTTTTAAGTTTAAAAATTTGCTACCAAAAATTTCATGAAAAATACATTTTTTTTAGCTCATAACAATGTAAAATATATTGTTAAAGTGCAAAAAAAGTCAATTTGACTTTAAATTTAGCATTTAAAAAATACATAAAAATTTTTTAAAAAAAACAATGTTTTTAAGAAAAAATTGATATCTAAATTTCATGTAATACATTTTTTACTATTAATTTTTAAAATAAGTTGTAGCAAATAAAAAAGCTTTTTAGTACAGTTAAAGAATATATTTCAATTTGAAAAAAAAAACAATTTTTCAATGATAACTAGCTTTTTCATTGAAAATACTACATTTTATGAGTTTACAGCAATATATAATAATTTACTTGTATATATAAATAACCACATTTTACAAAAAATATAAAAACGTTTGCAATATCCCGTTATTCACAAAAAATAACCTCTTACTCTTGTTTTTTAATAGCTTAATGTAAGTAGCTACTTAAGTGAAAATTTTTCAAAAAAGGGGGATTTTAATATCATTTGTAGGAAAAAAGCTTATACCCTGAATACTAAAATCATTGAAAACACTACATTTTAAGGGTTTATAGCAATTAATAAGAAAAACTCTTTTATATGTACAATAACGCTACAGTTTAAAGAAACTATAAAAACGTTGAAAATATACCGTTTATCCAATAAATAACCTCTTATTTTTCTATTTATTCTTAATGTAGTGAAAGCTATTTATAGGTGAAAATTATTCTAAAGGGGGATTTTTACTTAAATTTGTAGGAAAACAGCTTATTCCCCGATAATAGCTAATATCATTAAAAAAAACACTTTTTAAGGGGTTTATAGCAATATAAATAAAACTCTTGTATATTTCAAAAACGTTACTTTTTAGAAGAAACTATAAAAAAACGCTTGCAATATACCTTATATCACAATAAAAACCTCTTATTTTCTTCTATTTAATGTTAAAGAATGTAAGTACTTATGGGTGAAAATTTATTCAAAAAAGGGGATTTCTACTTCAATTTGTGGGAAAAACGCTTTATATCACTGAAAAAACATTTAAAAATTTTAAAAACCCAACTTTTTTAGGGGTTTATGCAATAAAATAAGTAAACCCCCTTGTTATATACAATAACGTACAGTTTAGAAGAAACAAAAAAAAACGCTTGCAATATACCGTTAAATCACAAAATAACCTCTTATTTTCTTTTATTAGCTTAATGTAGTGTAAGTATTATAGGGCAAATTATTCTAAAAGGAGATTTTATACTTCAATTTGTGGGAAAAACACATTTTCACCGATAAATCAAAAATCATTAAAAAAACTACATTTTAAGGGTTATGAAATTGAAAAAGTAAAACATTTGTTATTTACAAAACGTTACAGTTTAGAAAAAACTATGAAAACGCTTGCAATCCGTTATACACAAAAAAAAACCTCTTACCTTCTAAAATAATAGCTTAATGTAATGTAGCTATTATAGGTGAAAATTATTCAAAAGGAGGATTTTAATTTAAAATTTTTGTAGGAAAACAGCTATATTTTCACCGATAAATGTAATATTTTGAAAACAATACATTTTAAGGGGGTTTTAATGCAATATGTGAAAACTACTTGTATATTTAAAAACGTTTCAGTTTAGAAGAACTATGAAAAACGCTTGAAATATCCCGCTATATCACAATAAAAAAACCCTCTTACTCTTCTTTTAATAGTTTAAATGAAATGTAATATTTATACTGCACATTTTTATAAAAGAGGATTTTAACTTCAATTTGTGGGAAAAAACAGCTATATATCACTGATAACTATCTAAAAAATTTGAAAACCTACATTTTAGGGGTTTATAGCATAAAATAATAAAACTACTTGATATATACAAAACGCTACATTTTTAGAAGAAACTATGAAAAAACGTTTTGCAATATACCGTTTATCCAATAAAACCTCTTACCTTCTATTTAATAGTTTAAAAGAAATTTAAGCTACTTATAGGTGAAAATTATTCAAAAAAAGAGGTTTTTCTACTTAAATTTGTGGAAAACAGCTTATATCCTGAAATTTTTTTAAAAATAATTAAAAAACCTACTTTTTTATGGGTTTTATAGCAATACAATAAGTAAACTCCTTGTATTATCAATAACGCTACATTTTTAGAAGAAACTAAAAAAAAGCTTGCAATTCCCGTTAAATCACTAAAATTCCTTTTACTCTTCTATTTATTGTTTTAATGTGTGTAAGCTACTTATGGGTGAAAAATTTTTCAAAAAGGAGGATTTTATATTAAATTTTGTGGGAAAACACTTATTCACCGTAAATAGCAAAAATACATTGAAAAAACTACATTTTAAGGGTTTATAGAAATATGATAAGTAAAAAACTACTTTATTTTTAAAAAAAAGTTACATTTAAAGAAACTATGAAAAACGCTTCCCAAAAAACCGTTATATCAAAATAAATAACCTTTACTCTTCTATAAAATAGCTTAATTAAGTAACTACTTATAGGGCAATTTTCAAAAGGAGATTTTAATTTAAATTTGTAGGAAACAGCTATATTTCACCGATAAATAGCTAATATCATTGAAAACACTACATTTTAAGGGTTTATAGCAAATATGATAAGTAAAACTACTTGTATATTTCCCAAAAACTTTTTCAGTTTAGAAGAAACTATAAAAAAACGCTTGCAATATACCGCTATATCACAATAAATAACCTCTTACTCTTCTATTTAATAGCTTAATGTAATGAAGCTACTTATACGTGCACATTATTATAAAAAGAGGATTTTATACTTCAATTTGTAGGAAAAACAGCTATATATCACTGATAACTATCAAAAATAATTGAAAACACTACATTTTTATGGGTTTATAGCAATACAATAAGTAAAATACTTGTATATTACAAAAAACGCTACAGTTTAGAAGAAAACTATGAAAAACGCTTGCAATATACTGTTATATCACAATAAAAAACCCTCTTACTCTTCTATTTAATAGTTAATGTAAATTAAGCACTTATAGGTGCCAAATTATTCTAAAGGAGGATTTTATATTTTCAATTGTAGGAAAACAGCTATATATCACCGATAAATAGCTAATATCATTGAAAACATACATTTTAAGGGTTTATAGAAATATGATAAGTAAAACTACTTGTATATATACAATAACGCTACAGTTTAGAAGAAACTATGAAAACGCTTGCAATATACCGTTATATCACAATAAATAACCTCTTACTCCTCTATTTAATAGTTTAATGTAATGTAAACCTACTTATAGGTGCAAATTATTCAAAAAAAGGGGATTTATACTTCAATTTGTAGGAAAACAGCTATATATCACCGATAAATAGCTAATATCATTGAAAACACTACATTTTAAGGGTTTATAGCAATATGATAACTTAGACTACTTGTATATATACAATAACGCTACAGTTTACAAGAAAGTATGAAAAACGCTTGCAATATACCTTTATATCATAATAAATAACCTCTTACTCTTCTATTTATTAGCTTAATGTAATGTAAGCTAGTTATAGGTGCAAATTATTCTAAAAAAAGGATTGTATACTTCAATTTGTAGGAAAACAGCTATATATCACCGATAACTAGCTAATATCATTGAAAAGAACACATTTTGAGGGTATAAAGCATAATCATAACGTAAATTCCTTCTATTAATGATATAACACTACAATTAATAAGAAATTATGAAAAACACGTATAATATACAATTGTACCACAATATAGAGTCTCAAACTCTTATTATAAGCTTACAGTAGTTTAAAATAGCAGTTTCTAACGAAAACAACTATAATTCGACATTTTGAATTTCTCAGTCATAAAAAAGGCTGAATAATGTCAATTTTCGACTTTTTTTGCCCTTCAAAAATGCATTAAAACACTTGAAAAAACGTTGTTTTTAAGAATAAAATTGATACATAAATTTCATTATAAATACATATTTTAAGCTCATAATATTGTATAATATAGGTGTGTAAAAGTGCTGAATAAAGTCAAATTTCGACATTTTTTTGGCCTTCAAAAATACATTAAAACACTTGAAAAAACGTTGTTTTTTACATTAAAATTGAGACCTAAATTTCAAGAAAAATTATATTTTTTAGCTCATAACATTGTAAAATATAGTTGTGTAAAAGTGCTGAATAATGTCAAATCTCGACATTATTTAGCCTTTCAAAAATACATTAAAATACTTGAAAAAACATTGTTTTTAAGATTAAATTGATTATCTAAATTTCATGAAAAAAACATATTCTAGCTATTAATTTTGTAAAATATAGTTGTAGCAAATATAAAAGCTATTTTGTACAGATATAAAGAAATATACTTCAATTTGTAGAAAAAAAAACTCTTCACTGATAACTAGCTAAAATCATTGAAAACACTTTCATTTTATGGGTTTATAGCAATAGATAAGTAAAACTACTTGTATATATTCAATAAAAAGCTACAGTTTACAAGAAACTATGAAAAAAAGCTGGCAATATCACATATCAGTGATATGGTATATCACAATAAATAACCTCTTACTCTTCTATTTAATAGCTTAATGTAATGTGGGCTACTTATAAGTGCAAATTATTCTATAAAGACGATTTTATACTTCAATTTGTAGGAAAACAGCTATATATCCTGATAAACTAGCTAAAATCATTGAAAAACACTACATTTATGGGTTATAGCAATATAATAAGTAAAACTACTTGTATATATACAATAACGCTACAGTTTAGAAGAAACTATGAAAAACGCTGCAATATACCCTTATATCACAATAAATAACCTCTTACTTTCTATTTAATAGCTTAATGTAATGTAAAGCTATTATAGGTGCAAATTATTCTAAATAGAGGATTTTAAACTTCAATTTGTAGGAAAAACAGCTATATATCACCGATAAATAGCTAATATCATTTAAAACACTACATTTTTATGGGTTTAGCAATATGATAAGTAAAAATACTTGTATATAACAATAACGCTACAGTTTACAAAGAAACTATGAAAAAAAGCTAGCAATATCCCCTTATATCACAATAAATAACCCCTTATTTTCTATTTAATAGCTTAATGTAATGTAAGCTACTTATAGGTGCAAATTATTCTAAAAGAGGATTTTATACTTCAATTTGTAGGAAAACAGCATATATCACCCATAAATAGCTAATATCATTGAAAACACTACATTTTAAGGGTCTTTATAGCAATATGATAAGTTAAACTACTTGTATATATACAAAACGCTACAGTTTACAAGAAAACTATGAAAAAGGCTTGCAATATACCGTTAATCACAATAAATAAACCCCTTACTCTTCTATTTATTAGCTTAAGTAATGTAAGCAAGGTGCATATAGGTGCATATTATTCTAAAAAAAGGATTTTATACTTTAATTTTTAGGAAAACAGCATATATCACTGAAACTAGCTAAAATCATTTTAAAACACTACATTTTATGGGTTTATAGCAATATGATAAGTAAAACTACTTGTATATATAATAACGCTACAGTTTTCAAGAAACTATGAAAACGCTGGCAATATCACATATCAGTGATATGGGATATCACAATAAATAAAACCCCTTACTCCTTTC
>JACEEZ010020278.1:0-10000 GCA_016584305.1 Chionoecetes opilio
AAAAGAAGGGTTTTTTTTTTTCTTTATCTCCCAAAAAGAGTCGCTGAACTGTTGTCTTAAAGCTGCAAGAAAATCAATGCTAAAACCCCCGGGCACGGGTGTCTCTTTTTATCGTAACGGGGAAAGCAGAACTGCGTAAGTATTTTCCATTCAGATGGCCGTTTGTCTTTTGTACTGATGTAAAGGGTATTTTTCTTTTTTTGGCTGTAGCATATGTTTCAAGGGTTTGGGAGGCTTTTTATTGACATTTCCCAAAAAGAAGTTGAAATTTTCTGTTACACAATGGAAATAAGTAGGCTCTGTACCAATAGGTCATTCTGAAAAAATTTAAAAGAAGAATTAAAAAAACATCAAGTTGCCCCTAGAGAGGTTGCAATATCATTTTCTGGTGGTTAATTTGTGTCGTTTTGAAATGGTTAATTTTTCTTTTAGGTCAGCAAGGGGGGGTACAAAAAAACCCCTTTTTTCTGTGTTATGGGACAGTAGAGCTACGCAAGCTTGGGTGAAAAAAGAAGGCCTCAGCGACAGAGTTTGGCATCTGGCGATAAAAAATTCATCAATGATCCTCTATGAAGGAAAGAAGATTGTCTTTCCCCCCTTGCACAAAAATTTGGGATTGATAAAGCGTTCGTCAAAGCTCTTGATCCAGTGGGAAGCTTCACTATATATTTTCAATTTTTCCTGGTCTTAGTAAAGAAAAAAAAGGGCGGGGAATATTTGAGGGGCCCCTCAAAAAAAGAACACTAAGAGAGCCCAAATTTTATCACTCAAAAAATGAGACCGAAGAAAGAGCTTGGAAAGCATTTTTAATGTGTAAGAATTTTCTAGGAATAAAAAGCAGACAACTATGAAAAGGGGGAAAAGTATAAAGAGCCTGCGGATCTTTGGTGTAAATGAGTATCAAGGTTCCCTATTTTCACAGCCTTTGGGCAATTTCCGGAAACCGGGGGGGGTGACGAGGAAACAGGGAGCGTTTTCACAGGACTTTAAACAATGGAAGAACGGGATCAAGGGAGGGGGGACTCACTATGATGGCGGTTTTTGCGGAGCTTGATGAGAAAAACCAGAAATGTACACAGAGATCACCAAAAAAAAAAAATTTAAAACTGCTACTTGCCATTGATCTGGCACCATATATATGTATTTTTTATATTTTCTATTTCAATCTGTCACTATATTTATTTACTTGTACATGGGCTTCTAATCTTTGTAATTTTTTTATTAAAAAAACAAAAATTATTATAAAAAACGTGTTTTTATTTGAAACCTTCATTATAGGCGTGAGTCATTTTCATCAAAAATTGAAAAAAGCTAATCGCAAATCCTGATTGATAGACAAAAATTTAGTTCTATTCTAATCAGCAGCCCAAATTCATTAGAATTTGTTTTAAAACCTTTTGCCAGAAATATCGTGTGACCAGTGTAATTGATATAGCTATATACCTCTATAATAATAATAATAATAAATGTTATATCACCCAGGAGGCATTCAGGCACAAAAAAACACAACCAACAACAAGACACAATAGTTATTAAGTACTTAGAGCATAATTATACATAATATAGGCAAGGCACAGTACATAAGAGTAATAGGCCATAGGTCTGTCGGGTCTCCACACTGTCACCCTCCCCGCCACTATTAACTTTCTTGGTATTTTTCATTACCCTGTCGGTTTGGTGACTTTGGAAAAAGCATGTTAAGCGGAAAACATTTGGGTCTCTGAGATACCCCTCCATGATGAGTATTTTTTTACAGCGCCCATTTTTTTCGTGTAAAAGTCAATACTTTAGGGTAGACGAAATTTGATTTGCTTATAACTCCTTTGAACAGACATTTCAACCTAATTCTATATCAAAATAGTTGTATTGGTGCTCTAGTTCAGTCATGAGGCTTTTGTGTTCTGTCCAATGACATCATCGATGACGTCATAGAGGACAAAATATCACGCCCCTTTGTTAAACGTGAAATTCTATAAATACTAAAATCAAAGGTTTCTAAGGCAAAAAAAATAGAGATCCATCTCGAAATGGAGGAAAATGTGTTTAAATGTGTTTTAAAGTATCCTATATAAATATATATTTTGAAGATCAATCCATGGCTTGCATCTTTTTGGTAACCTTTTTCCTCCATGGTACTAAGTCCTTATTCTTGATTCATCGAGTGTAAATGCTAAAAAATGACCATGAGTAAATTCGCCGTAATGTTCCTAAGATTTGGCTTGTTGTGGGTTTTCTTCTTCGCGCACCCTCCACTTTTCTTATACTGTGGCTGCCCCTTTGTTTATAATGAATTGCCAACTTTCCAGCTTTGTTTTAGGGCACAAGTACCATTATCTCCATCAAAAGAAGGTTGTGGATGCCATGCTTTCCAATTTCTATGGAAAACTGTAATTAATCCTATCAACATAATAAATGGCAAGTAGAAAAAAGGTAAATAGAGAAATATACTGTAGATCAAACAACACCATTACAAAACAAGTGAAAGTTAAGCATTTTTTCCATGTGTATCATGGAAGCAGGTATCATCACCACAGTCATGCTGTGTATTAGTTTATTTTAGGCTCCTGTGAGTCAATGAGCTATAGCTGCTGACCTTAGCCTGTTACAAGTGATATTACAGCCTTCTCAATGATCTCGGCTAATAGAGTTGATGATAAAAGTGTAAATTTGCTGAATGACGTGATTTGCGCCTTTTTTTGGGGGTGGTGTGACGCTGAAGGGCGTAGACCTAGGGCTGATCTTTTTTTCTCTGCTGCCATTCGCTATGGAACAGCCTCCCACTTGGAATGATACTATCTTTGCCTTTTTTACCAGCTTTTAAATCTGTAAGGCCGCTATGCCCATGTTGGTCACCTCACTACGGAAAGCGAGTTGCCCAATTGGGGGCCGCAAAGTTCAAAAGGTGGGCAAATTTTTCGCCGATGAATCTGTCAACTCTATGTTACCTGAGAATGACCGCTTGGATCACAACATAGCTCAGTGATCCATGACCAGCTGGAAGTTGAAGGTGCTGTACAGGTTCTGTCAGGTGCATATCAATTGATACACTTCGAAAAAAAAGTTTGTTTAGCGAACTCTAAGAATTTTGTGCAAAGTCCGCGCGTACACAGAGATATTGTCTACACAGGTAGTCCGTGCAGTTTACTCTAGTTCCGAAAGACTTTTTTTTAAAGTCGCGTACCAACTTTCGACTCTTTTGTTTCACTGCAGCGTGCATGTTTTATAATTCCCTCCTTACAAGTATCCATTTTATTATAATTTACTTGTAAGGTGCATATTGAGTCACATTTGTGGATAAGTGCACCTCATCATAAAGTATTTCTGGTTAAAATAATCATTCTTCGTCATTTTTTCAGGCATAAAGCGTAATAATTGGAACATAGAAAAAAACGAAAGCTGGACGATGGTCTAGACCAGGAAAAAGGAGTGGCATAAGCCATGTTAATAAGCTATCTAATAGCCGTCTGACTTCACATTCATTAAGAGAAAAAAATGTTGAGCAACAAGCTGCCATGGAGAAATGCATCAATAGAAAATCGTTTGAGGAAGGTCCGCAAGTGTCAACGATGACATTGTAATTCGTAAGAGAGTAGTTAGACTATTGAGTTGCGTTCAATTTATTTTCTCACATCAATCGTAATCCCTTTCCGTATCCCAACTATCCGCATTGGAAAGCTCAAGTCAAAACTAGACGTTGCAGTGTGGATTATCCAAGGACTCTTCTATGGTTTCTGTCCTATTGTGGCTGGTGGTCAATTTATTCTTACTTCTCTGTTCACCTGAAAACGATATCAGAAGATGCTATCAAGTCAAGCTCCCAAATTGGTCAAAAGGTCCGAAACTCACAGAGGTTTGCGACTCCTTAGGGATGAGTCTTAAGAGATTTCAGACCTGATGTAATTCCATGGCCACTGACTGTGAATGATCTGCTCATACATCTTTCTGTCCTACCTCAAGTGTCTGTAGAAATTCCTCACTCTATGTTCTGTCTCTTGAGATAAACCACCTTCCAGGAGACCCAGTCGCATAGTCCAATTCATGGTCGTCAGGATACTAATGCCGTGCTGTTTACAATGAAAAATGGAAGTTGCCCCTAAACATGTTTATATCTAAGATGGCTCTAAGACTATATTCCGTACCGCTGAATAGATAATCATCTTACCGTCTTGGACATTGTTAGAACTACTCATTTCTACTCGATCTTGATAGCGACAGCCTAGAGGTATACTCATTGACCATACTTCAAGCCTACTCCCACTTTAGGCATCATCAGAAACCCTCTTGCAGTTTTCGTATTTCATTCAGAATACTTTGACAATTTTCGATGAGTATTGATGACAGTGTTTGCGGGTCTGTCCATCGTCGATCCATGGATTATGTGCTACTAAGATGTCATACGCCAAGAACCCAGGCGAAGATGTGGAGGTACACAGCCAGAGATATAACATAGCCACTATTGACGGGTCAAAGACTCGTGAATTGCTACACAAGAGACTAAGAAACTTCTTATTGTGCTTATTATGGGAAAACGACACACTTTTCCAGAATATGAAAATTGTTCCCAAGTACATTGCGTCGGGGCTGAAGCAATAGAGAACTTGACTCTGTGAAAACTCCTTTTGTGGATACTAATCCGTTTTACACAGCGCAAGACATCACATAGCGTGCCTAGTGGGGAAGGCTAGTGTCATTGTGTGACTGGTGAAGTACCATCCAGCTGAAGACACATAGAATATTACCCCAATCATTCCCACACCCCATCACGGACAACCAGTGCATTGTGCACACATTTTTGAGGTAGCCTGTGGTTACCTCACAATGTTGGGGAAAAAGATATGGATGGACTGGTCCTTGGCAGACATCTCCTCAAGCTGGTTTGTCTCCTCTGGGGTTCCCTAGTGGAGTTTATATCTGGAAAGAACTACTCTCCGTCCCTCGCATTTCACAAGGTCATGTGGAGGCCCAGAGAGCACTGATATTGCCCGATTTCTGAAGAGCGAAGAGAAGGAGGTGGCTTTCGGACAGTTTGCCGAAATCCTCCAAATATCTCATTGAACTTGTCAGTGCCCTAATAAGAGTTCTGAAGACGCCTGTGTGCTAAGTGATAGGAAAATTTCGCACATACTCGAGGATTACATACGATTCCGTGACAATTACGCTCAGCCAAAAGGGAAAGACGGCTGTTCTCTGATGAGAGACATCGAATCTACGTGGTTGGGCTGGCCACAGTCACTTCCTTCAGGTTGTGAAGACTAATAACTTCACAGCTCTCGCAGAATGTCTCTGCATCATGCCTGACCCTCTTCTTCAGCTTTGGGGGACGAATTATGCCCGTTATTTGCCATTCTTTTCAATGGTCCGTAGCAAACATTTGACAGAGTCCACACCCTGGTGCTGCAGAATTGCTAAGGTATAGGAGCCATAGCGTCCGCAGATCCTTTGTTCCTGGTCGTCGGTGGTGCTGTTGACAGACAATAGAATATACTTTATGAAGCAGCAAAGTCCGCAAGGGGAAGCGGCTCTACTGGAGCAAGTTTGAGTGGTCTGCAGACCAGTTACAGTGCATCACGATGAACCGAAGCGCCAAGGAACGTGCTAAATTCCTCCAAGCCACACAGTCTGGCAGACATGTTCGATGAGGAGGACAATGGCCAGAGCATCGGGACAACCTACTGCTGAAAAAAGACGTGTGAAAAGCAGGTGCGAAAGGACATTACAGCATCCAAAACTTCATGATCCATTCAGAATTGTTGAAAACGAAGGCTTTACGCATTTCATCTGTGCACCAGCATCGCTCGTCGTTGAAGACGATGTTTTGGCGGGCAGAGGCCTGCTGGTCCTTGCTTGCCAAGGAGAATTCTTGATGATCGCTGGTGAAAAAGGAGAATTCTGTGACCAATCAAACATTTGAACTTAAACAAACAACTGGCTTTATGCACAAAACTGTTTACAGTAATCGTCCAGACCATTTCACTCGTTCGCTGATTTAATGCAGTCAAAATATAGCCGATCGAGTATATCAACACCAGTTGCACATTTTGCATCCAGTATCCGTTTTGTTAATGATCCGCTCAAAATGTGTATCAATTCCCCGTGCTCTCAAACACAACTGTTTATCAGGCAGACGACGCACCATGGGTCGGCGACGTCACAACAGGGAGCCTCCCCAGCACCGCCTGATACATATGTGTCGGAGACTCTGAGAAAATGTAGTACTTTAGGGAATTTTGGGTTTCCTTGATGTATATTTTTTGTGTCGATGTGGCATGTACTTTGCATCCTGTGTGGGTGCAGTGTGGGGGCTGTGCCTTTACCGTAGCTTTAGCCAATATTGCAACTGTGAGGCGACGATATATGTGTGCCAGATGTGTGCACGGCGGCAGCGCGGGGAGGGCGGGTAGTAGCAAGGCCACGAGATGAGAGGGCTGCAGTACCTGGCGTTACTACCAGCTCGCTCCCCGTCCGCTCCAAAGGTCTGCACACATATCGTCGCGTGTGGGTGTGAATGGGTGCTAAGCTCTCGGACTGGCACGGCTTTCCTGCCGTGCCCATGCAGGTGCCGTATTGCCGTGTCGCACATAAAAAATATTATACCAGAAGCACCCAAAATTCCACAAGTACTACATTTTTTCAGAGTCTCGCCGTGTGTCTGTGTCGGGCGGGACTGGGAGGCTTCCTGCTGTGTCGTCGCCAGCAGTTTTCGCGCCAAGGCTGGGAATGGCGGCTGTTGGTTTTTCCCGCCGCTTTTTACAAAAAGTCATGTTTTAGGGAATAAGGCGTGAAAATGATAATTTCTTGTGGATTAGGTATTTTGAATGGACATTCACATAATTTTGCAAGAAAATGGGTCATCGGACGATTCTAAGCTCAATTCCTCAAAAAACAAAACAATCGGTACAAATAGCAATGGTGACCTCGCTTCAAGCTTCTTGTGAAGTCGCCCGACCCAACTGATGGTAAACTTTGAGCTTGAAAAATTTGCTGACATATCCACTGACACTGTCCCTTACAGCATAGGTCTTGCAGATGGATTCCTTTGCAAAAACAGCCACTCCATAGGTTTCAGTACATTGTGAAAGATCTTGATGACTCTGACTTCTGCCAAGTATCCAAAGGATTGTCTCAGCACCGAATATGGAAATGCTCTGTCTTCTCATTCTAGCATGAAGTCCAGAAACTTTGGCGTGATAACATCGTCGCACTGTGCACCATCAGGTGGGGGGGGGTGGGGGGGGGGGGGGGGGGGGGTGGTGGGTGGTGCCACAATATTTCCGCACTGGAGGGGGGGGGGGGGGATATGTCATGGAGGACTCTGTTAAGAGCTATGGAAAGAAAACAGTCGGAGGTTTGGTATAACTGTAGTTCACCTGTAATGGACCCTGAGGCTCGAAATGGCGTTCCACACTTTCCGTGCTGCATCTGCGTCGCTCGTAGGGGATGCTTGCTACCCTTGGGACCGACGGATGCCTTTCGTTCCTTATTGAGCGCATCTTTTTTTTCTTCTTTTTTCCGCACACTTCTCGGCCATCACGAGGCGTAGCAGTATATTTGATGCATTATTAAGTCTGTGTGTTCAGCTATCTGGAGGAGTTCACCGTGGACAGACTACGCACAGACACACACATAGCTCTTCCATTACGGGCTCTCCCCCTATGCGGGTTTTCTGATGATCACCATCAGGATGACCCTACCCTATTCCTGGATAATAATAATTTTAATTCACCTCGCGGCATACAGGCAAAAACAAAAACCAACAGACAATAGCTAACTTAAGTACGTAGAGCAAATATACATATACAGGCCACATGGCATGAGTACATTAGAGCACAGAGTACCTATAATAGCTCCTCGTCAAATCACCAGTCTCAGGGGAGCTTCTGTCCATGTCTCCCTCCCCCGTAAACTCACTCCTAAGGGACATTTTGGGGGTTTTCTTGCTGAGGACTTCGTAGTTCGGTGGTCTGTCTTTTCCCTTCCATTTATTACTCTGAAAAACAAAGAAAAAATATTGACATTAGGGCGTTTTTGAGCTATTTCTTCGGGTACAGCTGGTAGTATTCCGTACGCAGTTGTTTACACTGATTTGAATTTTTCGTACATCTGTTGCCGTTTTCGTACTCTAGTAAGTCAGTTCAACTCCTGAGCTGAGTGAAGGAAACGACTCATGGTTTCATATAGACTACGAAAGAAGTTTTTGGTGTACAATCTACTAGTGTCACGAAAAATTTGTGTGTACGAACATCCCTGTAATCATTTGTTTATGCAGCTTTCATTTTCGTGGTCCTTGCTTTGCCTTTTCATTTAGACTCTGGAAACACCAAAAAAAACAAATGATTAAGGCCTTTTCATTAGGTATTTATTATTTTTTTTTTGGCTAGACCTTTTTGTCCTTCCATTTAGATTCCGGAAATTACCAGAAACATATTGATCGGGGTCCCTTGGGGCTTTTTTGTTACTGCAGACTTCATTAGTTTGCTGGACATTCTTTCCTGAGGTTCAGGCCAGGTAGGTGGTGAGGTTTTCCTGTTTCACATCTGCACAATATTCAGCACTGATATGTCCATTGGGGACTCTGTTAAGCTTATGAAAGAAACAGGAGAGGTTGTGGTGATAAACAGCACGTCACCTTATGGCACCCAGGAAGGCAGCGAATGGCGTCCACACTTTCTTGCTGCACCTCTTGCGTCGCTCGAAGGGATCTTGTCACCTTGGACACAAGAATGCCGTTCCTCCCTGTGGGCCCGATTTTTTTTTTTTTTTTTTTTTTTCCTTTTTTTTTCGCACACTCTCGCCATCAGGCATAGACGTATATTGATGCATAATATGAATCTTTGTGTTGCATCCATCTCGGCGAGTTCAACGGACAGTCTACCACACACACCACACCCATAGCTCTTGAATTCGGGCTCTCACCTATGCGGTTTCTGATCATACCTCAGGATGGCCCTCGGCCATTCCTGATAACGGCGAATACAGCCTTCAATGTTGTCAAATATGAAACCGCTTTCATCTCCCCCCGTGCACGCTAACTACTGCTGCTACTTTACTACTGCTGCTGCTACTACGGAATTCCGCTATTCCACAGTTTCCATTCCATAACGTTCCCAGTACTTCCCTTACCTTCTAAGTAACTTCCATTGCATTCCAATATTTCTTGCATTCCAAGTACTTCACTTGCTTCCAGTACTTCCATTGCAGTCCCTTCATTACCTGGATGACGAGAGGAGCAGTGGCGTACCCAGACGTATCCAGAAAGAGGTGTGGGCGCAATATATATTAGATATATATATATCTCTACTATATCTATCATCTAATCTATATATATATATCTATATTATATATATATAAATTATAAGTATATCTTTTATATATATACATATATATATTATACACCGATCTATATATATATATATAATATATATATATTATATATATATATATATCTATATATTATATATATATATATATACTATATATATATATATCCATATATATTATATATATATATATATATATATATTAGATATATATATATATTATATATATAAGGGTAATATATATAATATATATATATATTCTATATCTCATATAAACATATATATATTATATATGGTAATTATTTTCAGAGCTGGGCGCGCAAATTTTTTTCCTTTTCCTCAAAGCTCAAGCGCAATTTTCGCGATGAGGGGGGGGGGGGGGGGGGGGAGTCCCAAAGCACAAAGCGCAAATTCTCGAAAAAAAGGTCGGAGCGCATCGCAAAAGCGCAATTTTCTACCAAAAAAAACTAGACTTCAATAAAACAAATTAAAGCGCAAACATAAAAGTTTATCGAAACCTCATTTTTTTGTCTGCAAACTGAAAAGTCTATGTTAAATTAATATAAAGTGTATAAATGATTAAAAGATTGAATGTTTACAGTATTTGAAGCATTTATTGAACACAAGTTTATATAAAAAATAAGATAATACTGTCAAAACAACACAAAATAGTTGAAAAATTA
>JACEEZ010020278.1:12500-23117 GCA_016584305.1 Chionoecetes opilio
CATCGGCAGAAATGGTTGGCAGATTAATTCAAAACACATAAACACTCACCAGACAAAAATAGTTTCGTTCACCAAGAGAACTTCGGTGTTCATCTGGAAATGTACCCGTTTATTTGACCAAGAAAGACCCGTGTTTTAGCCTGTTTTATCTCGTTATGTTGGGTTCAAATTTAGAAATGGGGTTAAAACTACTCAGAATGCAGAAATCTACCCGATGCTGTAGGTAAGAAGGTTAACCCCTTGAGACCTAGAACGTAATTTCCATTGTAATTTGGGTACCATTAGACGATTTTTAGTGAATATAAGCAATATTTTATAGCTATGACCTGTCTAGTATCCTTGTCCACTAAATAATTTGGTATATTCAGTGACTTTTCATTCGTAGTTTTATGGTTAACAACAGATGATTTTATATAGCAAAGGAAAGATCTGGGTGTGGCGGGGTTAAGATTCGTTGTTTCGCCCCTGCCATATCTCGCTTACTACCTTATGATGGACTAATCTTTTGTCATGCACGTCTTCTGCTAACCTTCGAACCTCTTGGCAAGCTGTTAATTTGGTCAAAATCACGGACAAAAATGATCTAATAAGAATAAATAGGTGCAACTCCACCGTCGCCAGCGGCACAGGAATCCTAGGACTTTTGAAAGCCCACTACCGAAATAATACCGGGGTGGGTAGGGGCACTGTGTGTGTATGTGGCTGGCCGCCGACCTGCCATGACCTGGATTCGAACCCTGGCCAGCGGATTCGTAGGTAGACGCGCGAGCCACTACACCACGGAGACGATTCCGTGAGGCGAGACTTAGGGGAGGGAAGGGAACAAATGATGGTTCATTTCCAGTTTGACACCGAATTCACTTTGGTGGACAAAATAGTTTTTTTCTGGTGAGTTTTTATGTGTTTTGAATTAATTTGCTAACCGTTTCTGTCGCAAATCATTTATAATAAAAAAAATTGGCGACAAAAATTATTGAAAAAGAAATTGCACCTAACCGAACCTACATATACCTTACCTAACTTAACCTTTACCTGACACAAAAAAAAGATTTGTGGCAGAAACGGTTAGCAGATTCATTTAAAACACACCAAAACTCACCAGAAAAAAATAATTCGTCCACCAAAATGAATATGTCGTCAAAATGGAATATTAATATTAAAATGACCTTTTTGCGCCCCTCTCAACACTCTTGTTTCTTTTTCTTTCTTCTTTCTTGAAATAGGTTCTTTCGTGCTGTTTCGTTTATTGTCTCTTCTTTTTCCTGTTTACTCTCTTCCCTCTTTACTTTCTGTCCTATCTTTCCTCCCTCCCTACCCTCCTTCCTTTTTTCCTTTCCTTTCCTTTTCTTCTCCCTTGCATTCTTTCCTCCTACATTTCCTTCCTTNGCTGCTACTTTACTATGCTGCCCTGTACTACGGAATTCCGCTATTCCAAAGTTTTCCATTCCATAACGTTCCAAGTACTGCCCTTGCATTCTAAGTACTTCCATTGCATTCCAAGTATTTTCATTGCATTCCAAGTACTTCCATTGCATTCCAAGTACTTCCATTGCATTCAATTCATTACCTGGATGACGAAGAGGAGCAGTGGCGTACCCAGACGTATCCAGAAAAGAGGTGTGGGCGCAATATATATATATATATATATATTATATATATATATATATAATATATATATATATATATATATATATATATATATATATATATATATATATATATATATTATATATATAATATATATATATATATATATATATTCGAAATCGAAATTCCCTACACAATTGGGAGTGTGGTTTCTGTTCACCTTAATAGATTCTAAGAAACATATTCTTTATGAACTTCCGTCGCAAATCACTACTCAAGAAGATACAAGATGTTTTTAATAGGAAGGAGCGTATATGAGATATGAAAATTAAACTAACCTAACCCCACTTTTAGACTCACTAATCTAACCTAACCTAACCTATTTCCACGCTTTAACCTCCTAACTAAAGCCAAATCTGCATTAAAAAGTGTCCGAGACAAGGGAAGAACAGAGGCGATGCAGGTCACAAGAGGAAGAAGATTGTGGCGGACGTAAACACTTGTCTCTCGCCTCCCTATTGAACAACATTTCAATATCTCCACAAGTAATGATTTGCGACAGAAGCTCATAGAGAATACTTCCTAGAATCCAATAAGGTAAACAGAAACCACACTCCCAATTGTGTAGGGAATTTCGGTCATGGTGTAAAATAATACCATATATATATATATATTTATATGTATATAATATATATATATATATATATATATATATATATATATATATATATATATATTATATATATATATATATATATATATATATATATACATATATAATATATATTATATATATATATATATATATATATAAATATATATATTATATATATATATATATATATATATATATATATATATATATATATATATATATATATATATATATATAATTATATATATATACAGACGGGTATGTACAGAGAGGGAATAAGGGTGTTAATGCATTGCTAATACCCTATGATAGCTGTGTGAGAGAGAATAAGGGTGATAATGCCTTGCTAATACCCTATGATAGCTGTACAGAGAGGGAAATAAGGGTGTTAATGCCTTGCTAATACCCTATATAGTGTGCAGAGAGAGAATAGGGTGTTAATGCCTGCTAATACCCTATAATGCTGTGTGAGAGGAATAAGGGTGTTAATGCTTGCTAATACCCTATTATGCGAGAGAGGAATAAGGGTGTTAATGCCTTGCTAACACCCTATGTACCTGTACAGAGAGGGAATAAGGGTGATAATGCCTTGCTAACACCCTATGATAGCATGCAGAGAGGAATAAGGGTGTTAAAGCCTTGCTAATACCCTATGATAGCTGTGCAGAGAGGAATAAGGGTGTTAATGCCTTGCTAATACCCTATGATGCTGTACAGAGAGGAATAAGGTGGTTTAATGCCTTGCTAATACCCTATAATGCTGTGTGAGAGGGAATAAGGGTGATAATGCCTTGCTAATACCCTATGATAGCTGTACAGAGATGGAATAAGGGTGTAATGCCTTGCTAATACCCTTGATAACTATGCAGAGAGGAATAAGGGTGTTAATGCCTTGCTAAATACCCTATATGCTGTGTAGAGAGGAAATAAGGGTGTTAATGCCTTGCTAATACCCTATGATAGCTGTCAGAGAGGGAAAAGGGGTGTTAAACTTGCTAACACCCTATGATGGCTGTGCAGAGAGGGAATAAGGGTGTAATGCCTTGTAACACCCTATGATGGTCTGTGCAAGAGGGAATAAGGGTGATAATGACCTGCTAATACCCTAGTGATGCTGTGCAGAGAGGATAAGGTGGTGAGGCGCTTGTATACCCTTGATGACATGTGGAGAGGGAATAGGGTGTTAATGCGCTAAACCCTTATGATGGCTGTGCAGAGAGGGAATAAGCGGTGACAAGCTTGCTTAACATCATATGATGGCTGTGACGCAGAAGGATAAGGGTGAAATGCCATCTTAATACCCTATGATGGCGTGCAAGAGGGCAAAAAGGGTGTGTAAGCCCTGCTAATACCTATGTGCTGTGCAAGGAGCGGAAAGGGCTGTTAGGCTCTCCTAATACCCATGATGGCGTGAGCGAGGGAAAGGGTGATGACAAGTGAAATAATGAGGTGGTAAGCCTTGCCGTGAACACGCGGGTGGGCTAAAACTGTATGGCTCTTAGTTCAGGAAGGAACTGCGGTGGACCTGTAAGCGGTCCTTCACCCTGCCGTGAAGGCACGCAGGGGCGGGTGAGGCCTCCTTCACCCGTGCCGTGAAGGCACCGGGGGCTGGTGAGGCCCTCCTCACCCGTGCCGTGAAAGGACGCGGGGGCTGGTGAGGGTCTCCTTCACCCGTGCCGTGAAGGCACGCGGGGCTGGTGAGGCCCTGCTTCACCCGTGCCGTGAAGGGCACGCGGGGGCTGGTGAGGCCCTCTTCACCCGTGCCGTGAAGGCACGCGTGGTGGTGGTGACGGCGCTTGATCCCGTGTGAAGTGACTGAGGACTGGTAAGAGGTTTTTTCTAAACCTTTTTTTAGTTCCAGTGAAGGACCTGGGTGAGCCTGTGAGCTCCCTGCCGGTGATCACAGTTGAGGGTGCTGTAAGGCAGGAGGTGAGCAGAGGTGAGGTCACTCTTTACTCCGATCCGTTTAAGCTCCAACCTATGGGGGCATGGTGAGGCCCTCCTGCACCCTTGCCGTGAAGGCACCTGGGGCTGGTGAGGCCTCTCAACTTGCTACACCTGTGCCTGTGAGCGCGTACGCAGGGAGGCGTGGTGAGGCCCTCCTGCCCCTTGCCGTGAAGGCACGCTGGGGGCGGGTGAGGCCCTCCACTCCCTTGCCGTGAAGGCAGCGGGGGCGGGTGAGGCCTCCCTGTCCCCTTGGCCGTGAAGGCACGCGGGGGCGGGTGAGGCCCTCCCTGCCCCTTGCCGTGAAGGCACGCGGGGGCGGGTGAGGCCCTCCCTGCCCCGTGCCGTGAAGGCACGCGGGGGCGGGTGAGGCCCTCCTTCTCCCGTAGAGAGAGAATAAGGGTGATAATGCCTTGCTAATACCCTATGATAGCTGTGCAGAGAGGGAATAAGGGTGATAATGCCTTGCTAACACCCTATGATAGCTGTGCAGCGAGGGAATAAGGGTGTTAATGCCTTGCTAATACCCTATGATAGCTGTACAGAGAAGGAATAAGGGTGATAATGCCTTGCTAACACCCTATGATAGCTGTACAGAGAGGGAATAAGGGTGTTAATGCCTTGCTAATATCCTTTGATAGCTGTACAGGGAGGGAATAAGGTTGACAATGCCTTGCTAACACCCTATGATGGCTGTGCAAAGAGGAATAAGGGTGTTAATGCCTTGCTAATACCCTATGATAGCTGTACAGAGAGGGAATAAGGGTGTTAATGCCTTGCTAATATCCTTTGATAGCTGTACAGAGAGGGAATAAGGGTGACAATGCCTTGCTAACACCCTATGATGGCTGTGCAGAGAGGGAATAAGGGTGTTAATGCCTTGCTAACACCCTATGATAGCTGTGCAGAGAGGGAATAAGGGTGACAATACCTTGCTAACACCCTATGATAGCTGTGCAGAGAGGGAATAAGGGTGTTAATTCCTTGCAAAAACCCTATGATGGCTCTGCAGAGAGGAAATAAGGGTGACAATGCATTGCTAACCCTATGATGGCTGTGCAGAGAGGGAATAAGGGTGACAATGCCTTGCTAACACCCTATGATGGCTGTGCAGCGAGGGAATAAGGGTGTTAATGCCTTGCTAATACCCTATGATAGCTGTGCAGAGAGGGAATAAGGGTGACAATGCCTTGCTAACACCCTATGATGGCTGTGCAGAGAGGGAATAAGGGTGTTAATGCCTTGCTAACACCCTATGATGGCTGTGCAGAGAGGGAATAAGGCTGTTAATGCCTTGCTAATACCCTATGATAGCTGTGCAGAGAGGGAATAAGGCTGTTAATGCCTTGCTAATACCCTATGATGGCTGTGCAGAGAGGGAATAAGGGTGTTAATGCCTTGCTAAACCACATATGTAGCTGTGCAGAGAAGGAATAAGGGTGACAATGCCTTGCTAACACCCTATGATGGCTGTGCAAAGAAGGAATGAGGATGTTAATGCCATGCTAATACCCTATGATGGCTGTGCAGAGAGGGAATAACGGTGTTAATGCCTTGCTAACACCCTATGATGGCTGTGCAGAGAAGGAATAAGGGTGACAATGCCTTGCTAACACCCTATGATGGCTGTGCAGAGAGGGAATAAGGGTGATATTGCCTTGCTAACACCCTATGATGGCTGTGCAGAGAGGGAATAAGGGTGACAATGCCTTGCTAACACTTTATGATAGCTGTGCAGAGAGGGAATAAGGGTGACAATGCCTTGCTAACACCCTATGATGGCTGTGCAGAGAGGGAATAAGGAAGTTAATGCCTTGCTAATACCCTATGAACGCTGTGCAGCGAGGGAATAAGGGTGACAATGCCTTGCTAATACCCTATGATGGCTGTGCAGAGAGGGAATAAGGGTGTTAATGCCTTGCTAATACCCTATGATGGTTGTGCAGAGAGGAAATAAGGCTGTTAATGCCTTGCTAATACCCTATGATGGTTGTGCAGAGGAGGGAATAAGGGTGACAATGCCTTGCTAATACCCTATGATGGCTGTGCAGAGAGGGAATAAGGCTGTTAATGCCTTGCTAATACCCTATGATGGTTGTGCAGAGAGGGAATAAGGTTGTTAATGCCTTGCTAATACCCTATGATGGCTGTGCAGAGAGGGAATAAGGCTGTTAATGCCTTGCTAATACCCTATGATGGCTGTGCAGAGAGGGAATAAGGGTGACAATGCCTTGCTAATACCCTATGATGGCTGTGCAGAGAGGGAATAAGGGTGTCAATGCCTTGCTAATACCCTATGATGGCTGTGCAGAGAGGGAATAAGGCTGTTAATGCCTTGCTAACACCCTATGATGGCTGTGCAGCGAGGGAATAAGGGTGACAATGCCTTGCTAATACCCTATGATGGCTGTGCAGAGAGGGAATAAGGGTGACAATGCCTTGCTAATACCCTATGATGGCTGTGCAGAGAGGGAATAAGGGTGACAATGCCTTGCTAATAACCTATGATGGCTGTGCAGAGAGGGAATAAGGGTGACAATGCCTTGCTAACACCCTATGATGGTTGTGCAGAGAGGAAATAAGGGTGTTAATGCCTTGTTAATACCCTATGATAGCTGTGCAGAGAGGGAATAAGGGTGACAATGCCTTGCTAACACGCTATGATAGCTGTGCAGAGAGGGAATAAAGGTGAAAATGCCTTGTTAACATCCTATGATAGCTGTGCAGAGGGAATAAGGGTGACAATGCCTTGCTAACACCCTATGATGGCTGTGCAGAGAGGGAATAAGGGTGACAATGCCTTGCTAATACCCTATGATGGCTGTGCAGAGGGAATAAGGGTGACAATGCCTTGCTAACATCCTATGATGGCTGTGCAGAGAGGGAATAAGGGTGACAATGCCTTGCTAACATCCTATGATGGCTGTGCAGAGAGGGAATAAGGCTGTTAATGCCTTGCTAATACCCTATGATGGCTGTGCAGAGAGGGAATAAGGGTGACAATGCCATGCTAACATCCTATGAGGGCTGTGCAGAGAGGGAATAAGGGTGACAATGCCTTGCTAACACCTTATGATGGCTGTGCAGAGAGGGAATAAGGGTGACAATGCCTTGCTAACACCCTATGATGGCTGTGCAGAGAGGGAATAAGGGTGACAATGCCTTGCTAACACCCTATGATGGCTGTGCAGAGAGGGAATAAGGGTGACAATGCCTTGCTAACACCGTATGATAGCTGTGCAGAGAGGGAATAAGGGTGACAATGCCTTGCTAACACCCTATGATTGCTGTGCAGAGAGGGAATAAGGGTGACAATGCCTTGCTAATACCCTATGATGGCTGTGCAGAGAAGTAATAAGGGTGACAATGCCTTGCTAACATCCTATGATAGCTGTGCAGAGAGGGAATAAGGGTGACAATGCCTTGCTAACACCCTATGATGGCTGTGCAGAGAGGGAATAAGGCTGTTAATGCCTAGCTAATACCCTAAGATGGCTGTGCAGCCCCATCTGATGTACCTTATTTCTTTGTACACTTCTTACCGTTTGTAGTTCTGTATTGTTCTTGGTGCCGTGAATTGACTCAGGACCTTATAATTGCTTGTTTAATATTCTTACATTGTTGGGACAGGAAATACACACAACTCCAGTTCTGGTATATTATTCACAGTCTTAGTTTAGCGTACACGAGAACGTACAATGAGTACAGACACGAAATATGACTGGTCTGTTCTAAGGTCCACTCCTCACTGACTCCTCGCCGTCTGGTGGCTACCAAAACCACTTTTGGTCAAGCCGATACAATATGAAAAATATCAGAGACACAGGTGGCGTGTCGCTGTAGAACAAAGGGATTTAAGTTTAAGGTGCTTAGAGGGAGAGAGAGAGTAATTGGAGAGTAATTTAGAGACATATTCCTTAGGGACTTGAGACCTGACATACAGCTGAATAGTCGGACCAGTTCAAAGAATATTGGAAGGAAGGTGCGAGAGAAGAAATACGAGAGAGGAATTAGGAGACATATATGAGAGAGAGAGTAATTGGATACCTGGGAGAGAGAGAAGTAATTGGAGACAGTACACAGAGAGGGAATAAGGCTGTTAATGCCTTGCTAATACCCTAAGATGGCTGTGCAGAGAGGGAATAAGGGTGAAAATGCCTTGCTAATACCCTATGATGGCTGTGCAGAGAGGCAATAAGGTTGACAATGCCTTGCTAACACCCTATGATGGCTGTGCAGAGAGGAGATAAGGGTGTTAATGCCTTGCTAACACGCTATGATAGCTGTGCAGAGAGGGAATAAGGGTGACAATGCCTTGTTAACACCCAATGATGGCTGTGCAGAGGGAATAAGGCTGTTCATGCCTTGCTAATACCCTATGATGGCTGTGCAGAGAGGGAATAAGGGTGACAATGCCTTGCTAACACCCTATGATAGCTGTGCAGAGAGTGAATAAGGGTGACAATGCCTTGCTAACACCCTATGATAGCTGTGCAGAGAGTGAATAAGGCAGTTCATGCCTTGCTAACACCCTATGATAGCCTTTAATGCCAGAGCAGAGAGGGAATAAGGTTGACAATGCCTTGCTAATACCCTATGATAGCTGTGCAGAGAGGGAATAAGGGTAACAATGCCTTGCTAACACCCTATGATGGCTGTGCAGAGAGGGAATAAGGGTGTTAATGCCTTGCTAATGCCCTATGATAGCTGTGCATTAGAGGGAATAAGGGTGACAATGCCTTGCTAACACCCTATGATGGCTGTGCAGAGAGGGAATAAGGGTGTTAATGTCTTGCTAATACCCTATGATAGCTGTGCGGAGAGGTAATAAGGGTGATAATTCCTTGCTAATACCCTATGATGTCTCTGCAGAGAGGGAATAAGGGTGACAATGCCTTGCTAATACCCTATGATGGCTGTGCACAGAGGGAATAAGGTTGTTAATGCCTTACTTATACCCTATGATTGCTGTGCAGAGAGGGAATAAGGGTGATAATGAATATAATAGTGATAAATAAATCGTAGGTGGTAAGCGGCTTGGTCCCATGTCGATTGAATAATTTTGAAGCGGGGATGGGCTAAAAACACATTTATGAGTATTAGATTACAGGAAGAAACTCTGCGTTACCTAAACTCCGCGTGCCTTCACCCGAAAAAATCATGTCATCATTTTAATTGTGAAAGAAAAACTGAGCAAAATTCTTGGAATTAAAATGGTTAACTGCTTACTGGTCCATTAAGATATGAACAAGCTTTCTAAAGTTGGAATGAGGATCTCTCAACTCTCATGTAGTATTCATCCTAAGGACTGAACAATTTACTTTGCTGGCCTTTATAACGTTTGGAACTAAACCCGTTGGAACTATCCTAACCTTACTATAACATTACCAATAATCTCCTAGCGAGACCTAAGACTGGGAGAGAACTAGAATTTTACCAGTTAGTAATTAATTTGTTTGGGGGGTCCTAGGAGGTTATTAATGACCTATGGTTAGTGATGTTAGATTAGTAGTAACCATATAATATTTTTGAGGGGTTCAGGGGGGTCGCTTAGTGGGGGCAGGGAGGGTGAAGGGGGGCATATCTCCCCTAATTTATAATTACGCTTTAGAGGTATCTGAAGGGATCTGTGAAGAGTCTGGAGAAAAAAGCCCACTAAGGGCGGGAAAAGACTACAATAATACCAAAGCAAGTTCTTGTGTTCCTCATATATAGTTACCTTCTTAATATTACAACTGTAATCTAATGTGGGCGAAATGCCTCCAGCGTGTGGGCGAATTGCCTTTTGGCGAAATGATGTTTTATTGTGTGCGAAATCATCAAATACCGTGTTGATAAATAGGTAACATTCAAGGGTCTTATGATGGTACAATAAGTAGTCTATCGGCGGATGATTATTTGTTGTATATGTATATGCATATTGTTTGTGGGCAGCCTGGGGTAATCCCTACAGGGGGTTCTGCGTCCCTGGCCACGGTGAGCAGTAAGGCCAATCCCTGACATAGATTGGTTGGGGGGGGGTTTGCAACCCCTCCCTGTAAAAACTAAACTAGCCACAAACATGTTAAGAGGTAGAGGCCGGGGGCGCGGTAATCGCGCCCCCGACCCGGTTTTGCCGGGGGGCCCGACCATGCAGACCCCTCCTATGCCGATGCAGGGGAGGGGTCTGCCTATGACGAGTGCGGGGCAAAGCCCTCGGGAATCCCGCACTTTAAATCAAGTGGTAGGGCATCCTAGCCCAACTTTTTCTTATGGGGGTGGCCGGGGCAGTGCAGAGGCGGCGCCTGCCCGTCGAATCACTCCTGGGATCAACCTGCGGAGGTTCTTCGTGTGGGCTCGTGGAACGTTCTACCTCTCAGCGATATCGCTCCTCTCTATCGGCGAGCTCGGTAGGTGGATGGGACCTCTGAGACGAGGGGCTGGGGAACTAC
>JACEEZ010020278.1:23337-50837 GCA_016584305.1 Chionoecetes opilio
CTTCATGACTGTGAGAGGAATAAGGGTGATAATGCCTTGCTAATACCCTATGATAGCTGTACAGAAGGGAATAAGGGTGTAATGCCTTGCTAATACCCTATGATAGCTGTGCAGAGACAGAATAAGGGTGTCAATGCCTTACTAATACCCTATAATGCCTGTGTGAGAGAGAATAAGGGTGTTAATGCATTGCTAATACCCTATGATAGCTGTACAGAGAGGGAATAAGGGTGTTACTGCCTTCCTAATACCCTATTATAGCTGAGATGGAATAAGGGTGATAATACCTTGCTAACACCCTATGATACCTGTACAGAGAGAGAATAAGGGTGATAATGCCTTGCTAACACCCTATGATAGCAATGCAGAGAGGGAATAAGGGTGTTAATGCCTTGCTAACACCTTATGAATGTCTGGGGGTTTTGCATGAGGAGGGAAAAGGGTGTTAATGCCTTGCTAATACCCTATGATAGCTGTACAGAGAGGGAATAGGGGTGTTAATGCCTTGCTAATACCCTATAATGCCTGTGTGAGAGAGAATAAGGGTGATAATGCCTTGCTAATACCCTATGATAGCTGTACAGAGAGGGAATAAGGGTGTTAATGCCTTGCTAATACCCTATGATAGCTGTGCAGGGAGAGAATAAGGGTGTTAATGCCTTGCTAATACCCTATACTGCCTGTGTGAGAGGGAATAAGGGTGTTATTGCCTTGCTAATACCCTATGATAGCTGTACAGAGAGGGAATAAGGGTGTTAATAACTTGCTAACACCCTATGATGGCTGTGCAGAGAGGGAATAAGGGTGATAATGCCTCGATAACACCCTATGATGGCTGTGCATAGAGGGAATAAGGGTGGCAATGCCTTGCTAATACCCTAAGATGTCTGTGCAGAGAGGGAATAATGGTGATGATGCCTTGCTAATACCCTATGATGACTGTGCAGAGAGGGAATAAGGGTGTTAATGCCTTGCTAACACCCAATGATGGCTGTGCAGAGAGTTTACCGGAGTGCTGAGTTCCTTGGAACAGATCACAGACTTGTTGTTGCTACACTTAAGCTTCATGTCAAGTCCAGAAGAATCTCAAGAGATACCCATACTGTGTTTCATCTTGAGAAACTGAAGGACTTGACATGTGCTCATGAGTATGCGGTGGCAGTCTCAAATCGGTTTGATGTGCTCGGTGCTCTCGGGGACCCTGTAGAACTGTGGGATACCTTCAAATGTGAAACTCTACAGGCTGCCAAGGAGTGTATTGGGGAGCGCCCGAGGTCAAGGCGTGGTTTTGTCTCGACGGAGACGCTGGAGAAAATCGAGGAGAGTCGCGCTGCCAGGCTGGCTGGGAACCGGGACCAGCACAGGGCTCTGTCACGCCGGACTAGAACCCTCCTGAGGAGAGACAAGGAGAGGTATGTCAGGAGTCTCGCTGAGGATGTCGAGGGTCATTTGAACGCTAATGACCTCCGACCCGCCTACCGAGCCCTGAAGAAGCTCCGTTCCAAGTCTCCTTCTCGGGCGAGTGCTATTCGAACAGCAGATGGGCGCCTCGTGTCGGACATGAGATGGGCAGTGGCTCGTTGGGCTGAGTACTTTGGGCAGTTGTTCACGGTGGACCCTCCAACTGAGCAGCTTCACACCACTGGGTTAAGGCAGTGGATGCCGATCCTCCCATTGACGAAAGCGCACCCCTCTCTATGGACGAAGTCCCAGAGAGGCTGTAGCAATATATGTTTACTGAATCGGTGGGTGAAAGGCAGCTGGTGTTTTGTAAATTACACATGCTGGAGCTCGCTACAAAGCTGTGTGGTGAGGGCCATGATCCACGGGTTGCATGCTGTCCTGACGCCGTGTGGCAATCCAGGTACCATTCCTCCTGACTGTATAAAGGGGGCTGGTCCGTTTTCCTTATCTGGAAAGGAAGGGGACCGTCAGACTGCAACAATTACACCGCGGTCATTAACTTTTCCTGAGCTGCTCAGCGTACCAGGCAGTTGGCTTGCCCATCTTGTGTGTGGCTGTGACACGGATCATCGCAGCCTCTGGTGAAGAAATCGAGGATATGACCTCAGCAGTCTGGTTCACTGCCTGGTAAGTCACAACGGACCGTATCCTAGCGCTTCGTGTCCTTGTGGACGCCGACATGAGTTCCACAGGGGATGCTTTCAGCCTATGTTGATCTCAGAAGGGCGTTTGACTCAGTGCAATCGTGAGCACTCTGGGATCTTCTGCACGTCGAGGGATTCCTGCAAGGACTATTTGTGGTGTTGGATACTGGTCTAGTATTACTGGGACGTGAGAGTGCTGTGAGTGTGGGGCAGGTGTTAGTCCGCTTCTTCTGTGATACAGGAGTGGAGGGCAGGAGGCATGTGCGTCCTTGCCCCAGTGCGAACTATATTTACAGTACTACTCTGTACTGGGACTGGTATTTGTGACAATGTGTTTGTAGATCAAGAGTGATTGTGGGACATCCGTAAGGCAACATTAAGATCACTAGATCTGTTTTTTGCCGAAGATGCATTAATCGGTGCGTGGTCGCCTGGAGTTCTAGGTGGAATGGCTCTCGAGTGCGCTTGCAACGGGAGGCAAGCACTTTGGGACTTGAGGTCTCCTGTCTCAAGACCAAGGTGTCCAGGGGTGTTGGTGAAACATTCAACTGAGACTGAGAGCAATATACCAGTTCTGGTTCTCCATGGCACAGCGTGTTTCGAGGTGTCATTGTGAGAATCTTGGAAAAGTTTTTTACATGGGGCCTTGGTAAGCGCACGTCCATAATGCGCGGGTACCACGTACAAGAAGTCTTGTGACGGGGGACGGGGGGGGGATTGGCTCCACAGCCCACGTGTTTATGATGGAAATCGCTCAGCGCGACGTATTTGGCGTTGGTCGGGTACACCTTCATGCAGGAGACAAGAGTATCCGGATCTTCAAATCGCTTGTTATCCCTTGGCTTACCTATGGGTGTGAGACATGACACTAAATAGTGCTTGAAGAGACGAATCAATGCCTTTGGTTAATAAGTGTCTCGCAGAATCATGGGAGTATCGCCTCTAGATGATGTTTACTTGCAAATCAGTCTATTGTGCTCCGATGAGACTGAATCGAGGCCTATTAACTGCATAGTCCTCAGCGCCAACTTCGGCTATATGGGCATGCCTGGCACGCTACCCGAAACCGATCCTTCCATCGGGTTGTATCATGTAGAGACAATCCGGCGTGGAGGAGGCAAGGGGGGGGACAGGATGTGACAATTGCAAGGGGGGACAGCCCGCACAAGGCATCGTGGCTGGGGCCAAATGATGTTTCATTTGTCGGAGCTGGGCTTGGTATGGGAAAGGAGGCCTGCATGGAACTCGCGCGATGTCGACCCTCGTGGGAGTGCGTCTGTAGGGTGGTAGACGAGTCGACGCGCCCCCCAGCGTATGATCCCCGCAATGTCATTGTGTGATGTGATGTTTGTGTACATATTGTTATTACTGTGTGCGTATATAGGAACGAAATAGCACCTCGCGCTGATGTGCCCCTTACAAGTTTTCTCACCCACCCCCCAGCGCATGAAGTCATTGTGACCTGCAAGTCTGTTAATTAAAAATCTAATTCAGGGAGGAGTTATCATTAAAGCCACGCAGTACTAGACCAACAATAATTTATTTGTATGTGGTGCTATATATTTAGAAAAATTGAAATCATTCCCAGAATTTTGTAATCCGACACACATTTTAAGAGGTGGCTTTCATCCTCATAAACACTCCATTATGGTACAGTCAGTTAAGCCATTGTTTGTGAAATTTGACTTGAACTCAAATTCCAGGTGTGAGTGGCTTCTAATACAATATACAGATTTTACGACTCGCGTATAGTGTGTACTACAAACTATTTCAATTGCTTCTCAGTTTATTTATTTTCATAATTGAGATGACTTAGTATAGTTTATGCTTGGTCTACGAAAAACAGATCCCAAAAACCTCAGTTTGCGATGTCAGTGGTCCAAGGAAGTGGTGTGGGTTATGTCCAATGCCGTGCCGCCAAAGCACGAGGACGAAGACAGAAGCATCGCGTGCTTTTGGCGTGACACTCCCCGCGGGAAACGATCAGTTTTCTCGATTTCCTTAGCATAAAAAAGAACCTTTGTGCGCCTGCTGCTCCAGGTAGGAAGCCATTTGGCCACATTAAAAAGAATGAAAAAATAAAACTTTGATAGGTTATTTTTAAATTAACGTATGATAACTACTTTACAGTCTATCTCCCGTGACGAAAGTTCCACTCAACCGTTTACGCGTGTGTGTGGAGCTCCAATTCCAGCCCGAAGAGTTAAACACCACTGCAACCCCTCCACGTAGCTAAAAGGCAGCGCATCACCTTGAAGGCCAAACGCTGTTCCCAGTGTCTTCCAGGACTACACCCCAAAAAATAAAAAGTACTCATTCCATCTAAAATAGTCCATGCAATTTGTGCGTACAAACTCTAAATTCTGATCCCAAGCATAATGACTCGTTAAACCCATTTAGACTAATATCTTTAAATTTAGTTTACCTATAGCATGTCACGGGGAATCACGGACCGAGAGACTAGGTTCTTAGCCCGCCGCCAGGTCGAACGGAAAGAAAATGGAGAACTTAAGCCAAGGCCTTCCTCGAACAGGACAATGTTGGATTCTTCCCCTTTCAAAAGACAACATTTATAAAAGATTTTCATACACGTCACATTAAAACCATTCATGCCAGTATTATTTGTTAAAGGTGTTCTAATTGTTGTAGGTCTATTCGTTTGGTGTGGTGTAGGGAGGAACCTGGCCACGAGCGTTTGCCGTAGGGATTTGTCGCCCACAAAGGTGCCTCATAGGACACGATTCATCATACAAACCATCACGCTTGAGAAGATAGACGACAGGGGAGCCCCGTCATCCCCCAGCTGTGCAATCCTTCCCTCACCTATCCTACAAAGCTCAATAAAAATGGGATGGGATCTCACTACAAGAAAGTAATTTCTAGTTTTTATACAAAAATAAAAGCAACACCAATATATATATTTAATATATATATATATATATATATATATATTATATATTATATATTATACTATATATATATATATATATATATATATTGTATATATATATATATGTATATATGTATATATATATATGTATAGATTATATATATATGTATATATATATATATAGTATATATATATATACTATATATATAATATATATATGTATATATATATAATATATATATAATATATGTATATATATAATATATAGTATAATATACTATCTAGGTGTATGTAATATATAATGTATATATATGTGTTAATATATTGTTATATGTCTATTATATGTATATATATGTATAAAATATATATGTATATATATGTATATATATATTATATATGTATATATATGTTTTTTTTTTTTTATATATGTATATATTGGTATATATGTATATATGTATATTGTTATTTCTCTATATATTGTATATATATATATATATATATCTATATGTTAAAATATTTTATGATATATATATATATATATCTATTATATGTATATGTATATATATATATATATGTAGGTAGTATATATATATATATATATATATATATATATAGTATATATAGATTAGATATATTTTATATAATATTATATATTACAGTATATATCTATTATTAATATATATATATAGTATATATCTCTCTATATATATATATAGTAATATAATATTTAATATATATAATTATATATATTTAAGATGTAATTATATGTTATATATATATATATATATATATGTAATTATGTATATATATATATATATATATATATATATTATATTATATATATATATATATATATATTATATATATATATATATCTAATATAGTATATATAGTTATATATAATATATTATATATATATTATCAGAAAATCAATATCTTCCTAAATATTTCCTCACTTCATGTTAAATGGCCATTCCAGAAACCCAAAATTTAAGAAATAGGAAAACATTAGTAAAGAGAACCGCTCAGAAACATATGTACAAGTCATCCACCACGTCCCACTCAACATTATTCCTTCCACCCCTTGGCAGTGCAGGACAGTGCCATGTTCATGCTTCCATCCTCTTCCTCTTAATACTACTAAACTTGATAAATACTTAGCATCAGCTGCCCAAGCTGGATTACTTCTGCTCTACGTCATTTTTTCTTCTTTAAAGTATAGGAGTATGTTTTTGTATTGCCCCGCGAATTATATTATTAAACTCTCAGGAGTTTAGGTTAGTGGTATTTTCAGTTAGCATACTGCATTCCTCTTATTCTTCATAAAGGAACTTTCAATGCTTCTATCCTCATTAGGGACAGGGTATACCTTTTCCAACTATTATCTTACATGTAGATTGATAGTAGTATGTATGTTCAGCAGATACCCTCATAAAGCACCAATAGGTATCCTGGTTCCCTGTTTCTTCCTCTGTATTCCTCTGTATTCCTTCTCTCCTGCCTGGAATACTTCTATTATTCTGTGATGCTCGTCGGTTTGGCGCAATAATGCAGAACGTTTATAATTATATCCCAATGTAATATGAAGGGGAGACCGTGGGGTCACTTATTTTGTCAATGGTTTCAATCGCAACTTTCAGGGAATCTTCTTCAGTCTTTATGCAATGTATAAAAAGTTTTTATCAGCCAATATCTGAGAATCCATACAAGAAAGTGGTCCATTTTTGGGTGTATATTTAATCGAAATAGATCTCCGGGATAACTAATATTTTCAATTTTGAATGAATGTTGATGAGTTTAATATTCTTTAAATAGCCAAATCTATGTTTTTAAGTCAGGATTTAACTGAAATGTTTCATGTCTGACGTTATAAAGCTGTTTTTGAAAGGCTAAAGTTTTGTAAAGCAATAGGATAAAATTGGATCTACAGATAACTTAATATTCGAAATTAAGAATTTTTGTTGAATATGATTTTTTTAGTAGCATTTTGTGATCAAATACCTTTAACATAATTCATTTATTATAAAACGAAATGAGTTGTATAGGCTTTGAAGTAAAGAAATACTTTTTACGAAAAGCTGGCTAAAGTTTTGGAGTTACGTTAACATGATTCATAACAGTTCTATAAATATAAGTATGTATCTGAAATAACTTACATATGAATATATACTATTTTAGCATTGTGATCTGTTGATCTTTCTTCGTCATCATTTCATCAGACATGTTTCAGGCACATTCTTTCATGATATTCTTCTCACACTCACTGGGAACGTTGCACATACCAAACACACATACTATTATCGTTCATGTGTTGAATAAGTTTACCATCAACAAATCATCGCACTTTCCTATACATTTCACAAGTTTTCCAAGGTTTATTTTTCCTTAAGGACTACTAACTCAACTCTCATCTTCTGTTGTTTCATCTGATGTAATAGTTATTTTCATATTTCTATTGCCTCTTCACCGCCTGTCCAATGACTTGGTTCGCGTTGGGTTGTACGCAAAGCTGTGGTGTTTTGCTGAACCTTCACCACCTCGACCACTCCATCTCTGTTGTTCTTCGATAGCTCAAGTTTTTTAACCTGTTTAGAGCTCTAATCTCGAAAGCCTGCAAGCTCTTTACCGCCTACTGCGAGGCATGATGAGTAAAAAAAGACTAAATAGCAATGGCGAAGCAAATCTATTTATTAGCTGTCTGCTCGTCTTACTAAAAAAAATAAAAATCCCTTGTAGTCGTCGCTATGTTAGGAAGGGGGGGGGGGAGAGGCGATGCGGTGGAGGCAGGTGTAGGCAGGTTCATGGAAGGCTCGGTTAGACGAAGTACAGACAACACAACCCAAACAATATTCACGGTAATTAAAACTACAGTGATAAATGATTTGTCTGCGATCACTTAACGGGATGATGAATGCTCGGTTTTTTGCTTTCTTAATCATCTGTGTGTTGTGGAATGAGACCGAAGGCGTGTTAAGAGAGGACTGGAACACTTTCTGGAAAAAAATTTCTTCCATGCGAATCGTTTTTTTTCTCTCTTATGCGTTAATTGGTTCATTTGTCATTATTTTGTCATGTAATGCAACATACATGGAATAAATCAAAGTTGAAGGTTGCGTATAGAGTTACTATAGTAGTTTTATGTTTATGCCTGTCGCCTCAGCCTGGACGCCGCGCTCCCCCACACCCACCTGTGCACACAACACACACTTTTTTTCCTGCGAATTTTTACTTCCACACCAACACATAAACATTAAGCTTAATTTAAGCGACAAAAGTAGTTAAATACATTTAATTGAATTGAATTGAATTTTCATTTAAAAAAGAAACACTGACTATTTGCAATACAAGTGAAAAATTATCTTGCCCAAATTAAGGGAGTTCACAAAAATTAAGAGAGGCTGGTCCATGGACGGGGAGGGTGAGCGGGTCCGAGGTCGGTAAAGATAACTTTTATTTGCAGTGTGGGAGATTCGAACCCAGTGTTTTGCATAGAAACAGCGAACACTTTACCACTGAGCTATGGAGCGCCCACTAAATAATGAAAGGAAGATATATTTGAAACATATTCCCTAAACTTCTATTCCCTCCCTCGCACTAAACTATATGCTTCCTTCCTATTTGTGAGGACCTCTGGAGTGGAATAGTAACTAACATATGGTTGTGCGGTAACAAAAACAATGATTCAGAGTGTCTATGTGAACAACAGTAGTGGCGGGTTTGAGGGGCTGCCTTGGTGGCATGGGTCACACCCCACTCTAAGAACCTTAGCTTTACTGGTTAATGGTGACCATGCACTATACGTCGCATTTACTTGTTGTATATATATTATGTGTAGTATATATGAATATTTATCACAAACACGTGAAATGCATATTGAAAACACTGGGCATAGTTGCAAAAATATTACAAAGATTACGAGCTGCAGGAGAGATTGAACTGCAACCAGTGGAAGGAGAAAGATGTGTGGTGTGTGGTGTGTGTGGTGTGTTGTGTGTGTGTGTGTGTGTGTGTGTGTGTGTGTGTGTGTGTGTTTGTGTTTGTGTGTGTGTGTGTTGTTTGTGTGTGTGTGTGTTGTGTGTGTTGTGTGATTTGTGTGTGTGGTGTGTGTGTGTGTGGTGTGTGTGTGTTGTGTGTCGCACGTGTGTGTGTGTGTGTGTGTGTGTGTGTGGTGTGTGTGTGTGTGGTGTGTGTGTGTGTGTGTGTGTGGTGAGTGTGTGGTGTGTTTTTGAATTATAGTACTATTCTATATTCATTTCATTGCTAGTAAATCATTATGTATTATTATCTTTATTAATTATTATTATTTCTTTAATTATTATTCTTATTCTTATTTATTATTATTATTATTATTATTATTATTATTATATATTATTATTATTATCATTATATTGAAAAAATAACGTAAATTATTAATTTTATGAATATTAAATTATCATGATCATTACTATTTCTACTATTCTGTCGGTACGTAGATTGATGTATGGGAACTAATCGCCGATAAATGTGTCATATATCATCCTTTTCAGCTTCTGTCCCAAAGGCTGCTTCACGGGAATACAACATGCATCAACATTTATCTCAGTACGTGTGGTCCTTCCACCCTGTCATCACCTGTCACAACGTCCTCATAGCATGTGTTGTTTTACACTACTTCTCATTATTATTGTCATTATTATATTTTAATTTTGTACTATTTTAATCCTTATAATTATTATGGCTATTTTTTCCACATTATATGTCATTGGTATTATTGTTATTATTATTTCTATTGTTATTCTATTATCCGTATTGTTTTATCATCATAATATCCTTATTATCATTATAATATCGCCCGTATCCGCCATGTAAGCCTGTGACTCACGTTTAAGCTTCTTGCGCCGATGAGGTCGCCCCGGAGGCCACCAATTCCGGGCCAGCAGTGGCCTTGACTGTCTTACCCAGCATCCAAGGGTCCTAAGGTACTGTTCAGACGCGCTGCCGTCTGTGCCGCAGAGCACAGTATCGCCAGCTGGTGCAGACATCGAGGCAGGCACCTGCATCAAACAAGCCATGCGCCTCAACGAGCCGCTTACGCCCCGCCCAGCAGCTGTCCGAGCCTAGGAGGTCGTTCTAACCGACTTCGGCTTGGCTACGTAACCCTGAGGAGCTGAGGGACGGTTTGAGGAGCGGCCGTGTGAGCTTCTGTCCTCCTATGACCCCCCATCCCCTGACACACTACCGCTTTCTGGCCCGCTACAGAGCGTCTCAACAGTGCGTCGGCCCGGAAAGCGCGACGCCCTCGTATTATGCGATCATCCTGGGGGGGTTGTCGTATCAACATTTCGGGCCGAGAATGCTAATAGTGTTTTTTGGGAAGGTAAAAATGCCAATTAAAAAATTTGATAGCTTGTGCGGGCACTTTATGGGAGTTTCCCCCTTTTCCAAATGTATATTATAAAATTTTAAAATACATACTTTAAAATTAAAAAAAATTTTCTTTTTCAGGTGTCGTTTTTCATGGGCGAGAGAGGGCCCGGACATCGACTGGCGACTTTTGGAGACCCTCGGGAACCACCAGCCGGAAGCCCCGGCCCCGGGGTCGTGCGTTAAAGGGAAAGTCGGGTTTTTGGAGTGGGAGGTGAGTAGCGCATACCTCTCAAAGCATTGTTGAGGCGGTGATGAAAGGGGAAAATGGGGGACCGAATCCGGTGTCTGGTGTTTAAAACTTCAAAGGAGGCCGGGGAATGCCCTTTAACATGGAAAGCACAGGCACCCCCCAAAAAATGGCATCATACCCAGGTATCCGACGGAGAGAACTTTTTGTCGTCCTCAAGCCTGCCCCGGGGTTAACCTTACTTAAGCCGCCAAAGTCAGGCCCCTGCCCCCTTTCTAGACTTTAAAAAAGCTTCAGGACAAAAAAGTTCCAATTATATTCTATCTCGAAATGAAGATTTTACCATAAAAGGACTTGGAAACTTGAAAAAAAAGCAGGGTGTTTTAAATAGTGTTTCTGTAGTAGTGACGTCCCCCAAAAAAATTTTTCCAGAACTAAACCATAATCAAGAGTTTATGCTCCGATCTGCTATTCTGTAGCAAGGTAAATTTAAAAAACCCTCCAATACCGTAAAACCTTACCTAGCTTACAACTGAGAGAGATAAAACCAAAAAGGAGAGTGCCGTCAAATGCAGACGGCGGGATATACCAAACCAGAGAGACTTTTGCCGAGGGGGCCACTACCACGTTTCATGCTATGGGGAATTACCTAGAAAAAGAGGACAGCAATGAAAATGAAAAAAGGAAGTACAGATAATTTATACTGATCCCCGGTTGAATAAACTTACCAAAAATTTTCGAATACATCAAGAAATATTTCCCCACAAGGATTATCCCGTCCCCTCCTTGACCAAAAAATTGGGATCTTAAATGTTGTCTGGGGGATTAAATCTTCAAAGGATTCAACAAAGAAAATATGCACAGAAACTAAACCCGACTTGGAGGTCAGTAAAATATTTTCCGACGACAAGGGAAAGTTGTTGATGGTTCCTGCTGTGTTCATTAAAGTTTTGTCTTGGAAAATAAAAAATCTACTGGGGACTCGCTTGAAGGCAAAGTCTACAGATATCACAAGTCATAATCAAAATTCGTCCATTCCGAACCCCATAAAGAGGCATATTTTCCCCCCGGGGCCATAAAAACCGATGGGCGCCTATTTCCATCGGCCATGCTGCTAGACAGGGCTACCAGGCTGTTGTGTATGCGCAAGGTACGATGTTTTTTCCATGTTTTTGGGCTTTCCTGCAAGATAGGGGCCCCGTTATTCCAAAAGGGGAAACTAAAACCCAAACTAGTTAGTTGCATGGGGGAAAGTCGCTGCCACTATGGGCAAGATGTCTGAGACCTTATTGGTATACTCAAACACTGGATTACCTACATTGTTTTCGCGGTAAAGGGAAGGAAAGGGGCTCAAAATTCGTGACCAACAACGGGAATCAGAAACAATTTAAAACAGTTGGCCGGGAATGGGACCTCTCCCAGAATGATGGCAAACTAGAGTGTTTACATGTTCCTCTTGTCCCCAAAGCAGCTTCATAAGTTCAAAAATCTCAGGACCACTTTTTTGTGTTAAAAAAGTGAGATAGAAGTCTCAGCTTCCACCCTGGGGGACGTTTATCAACATCACAAGGGGGAAACTCCGGGCGGGAATAGGGAGAAGATGTTTTGACAAAACCCATGTACCAAGTCCCTTTGGGCCCGAGGGGGGAAAATTGCTGGTGTAGCAGGAAAATTAATGGTAGGGATTGGAGGGATGGTCGGCCCACCTGGGCTATTTTGGGCCCTACTGGCCTGAAAATGTTAAAGGATGGTACACTCCCCAAAGTTGTCTGTGGCAAATGGACTTAAGTGCACGATATGTGAAAATGTCAGCTGGAGAATCGTTCATCAAGGTGGGGGGAGAGCAGGACGAAGACGAGATGTTATGATTATTTCATAAAAGGTTGTTCATGTTTTAGGTATTAGCGTAGTTTTGTAATATACATATTCATTATACATATGTACTAATATGTTTAAAATTCCGATTGAATTGGTAAAATGTTTTTTAAAACGGTTTCAAAATACTTTTTTTATCTTGATCATTTTCCCCGTTTACCACGTTTGAAAATTGCCCTGGGCCCAGGGGAAAGTGGTTCTTCCCCAAAGGGGAAAAGCCGATTTGGGGGAAAAATATCGAAGCTAGGGGAACCAAAAAGCATCCCGTTGGAATCCCCCAGGAAAAGCTCACTGATGGCCCCATAAAAAAAAATTTAAAAATTTCAAAAATTATGGGTTATTTTGGCGGCCATTTTGGAAAAAGGGGATAACTCATATAAGCTCCCACCCCCCAATGCTATCACCTTTTTTCAAACTCTAGGCATTTATACCTTCTCAAAAACCTTTTCATTCTCGCCCAATTTGATCCGGGGAAAAAAATTTTCGGCCCGGGCTGACCGACTATATGGCCGTTTCAGACGTCAGCACCTGCTCTGGAGTGGCGCTGCGGCCCCACCCCCCGTAAACCAAAGAGCGGGAGGACCTCACCCCCCGCCCACCTGTGACCACTGTGGCGCGGCTCGCCGCGGCGACGCCCGCCATTTTTTTACGGGCTTTTGGTATGTATGTGTAATTTATGTATTGCATATTTATTGTATATGTTTTTGTATTATGTAATGATGTAAATAAAAAAAAAAAAAAAAAAAAAAATTCTTGGAGCTCCAGAATTTTTTGGATAAAAATTTCAAAAAGTTAAAAAGAAAAAGGAAAAAATAATAATATTTTTAAAATAAAAAATAAATATTAATTTATTAAAATATTATTTATATAAATATTTATATATAATATTATATTTTAATTTTTATATATAATTTTATATATTATATATAATATATTATATTTTATATATATATTATAATTATATTTTTTAAATATATATATATTATTTATTTTTTTAAAATTTTATTATTATTTTATATTTATATTATATATATATTATATATATATTTTATTTATATATATTTTTAATAAAATTATAAAATAATTTTAAAAAACAGAAATAAATCACCCTAAATTTTCCCCCCCACCTTTTAAGGGCCACTCCAAAGACGAAAAATTTTAAGAAATGGAAACATTAGTAGAAAGACAGCTCGAAACATTGTACAAGTCTCCACCAGTATCACATATATTCCTTCCACCCCTTGGAGTGCAGGACGTGGGAAATTTTTGCTTCCATCCTCCTCCCTTAAAACTTAAAATACAAACTTATAAAAACTTCACAGCTGCCCAAATGGGTTAATTCGGTCTCGTATTTTTTTTTTCTTTTTAAAGTATAGTGTAGTTTTGGGTATTGCCCCGAATTATATTTTAAAACATCCCGGATTATTAGGTTTAGTGGTAGTTTCAGTTAGCTACTTCATTCCTTATTCTTATAAAGAAATTCCATGTTTCTATCCTCTTTTGGGACAAGGTTTCTTTCCAACTGTTATCTTTCATGTAGTTTGATGTAATGTAGTTGAGATACCCTCAATATAGCCAAAAGGTCCCTGGGGTTTTGCTTTCCTCTAATTCCTAAATTTAAATTCCCAAATTCTTCCCTCCTGGCGGGAAAAAATTCTATTATGCTGTGATGCTCGAGGTTTGGCGTCATAAAGTAAAGTTTTAAATATCACAATGTAAGGGAAAGGGGAGACTCCGGGGGGCCCTTATTTGTCGATATATTTCACGCAACTTTTAGGGATCTTCTAAAAGTCTTAGCAATTAAGACTATAGTCTTACATTAAATTTTTATAAAAAATGTATCAGCCCAAAATCGAGATTCCATATAAAAAAAATTTAAAAAAGTGTCATTTTTGGGTGCTTTGAACGAAGATCTCTGATATAATGTTTCAAGTTTTAAAATGTTGGAGTTTAAATATTTTTTTTTGCAAAAATTTGTTTTGTCAATTTAATTTAATGTTTCATGTCTGACGTTAAAGCTGTTTTTAAAAGGCTAAAGTTTTGTAAGCGAAAGATAAAAAGGAGTACGATAACTTTCTATTTTAAAATAAAAATTTTGTTTGAAAAAATTTTTTGAGTACATTTTGTGATCAAATACCTTTTCATAATTTATTTTTATGAAAAAGAATGGTTTTATTTGCTTTTAAATATAAGAAAATACTTTTTTCAAAAAAGGGGGTTAAAGTTTTGGATTACTTTAACATGATTCTTTTTAGTTATTTACGATTTTTTCTCACATTATTGCTTCCATGTCACCTTCTTTCTTCTCTTTTAGAGGGAAAATGTTTCAGTTCTAAAATTAAAGGTATGTATCTGAAATACTTACTATAAAAATAATACTAGGGTATCATTGGTGTCTCTTGCATCTTTCTTCGTATCATTTTATCGAGACTGTTCAGGCACACTCAGGAGTAATCTTCTACGCTCACTGCGTTGCACTAAAAAAACACTAACTATTATCGTGTCTTGTTGCAAGGGATGTACCATCACAATCATCCAAAATTGCCTATACTAATTTCAACAAGTTTTTTAAAGTTTTTTTTCTTGAGAAATACTAACCTCACACTCCTCCCCTGTTTTCCCTCATGAGTAATAGTTTTTTCATATTTCTATTTGGGCCCCTTACCCCCTGTCCGATGACTTGGTTTTAGCGTTGGGTTTTACCCAAAAGGTGTGGGGGTTGATGAACCCTTTACCACACCCCAACCACCATAGCTGTTGTTCTTCTGCTAAATTTTTTACCTGTTTAGAGTCTTTCTCGATCCCTTTAAAAACTCTTTTCGCTTTCTGCGAGCATGATGAGTAAAATAAAGAGCTAGAAAGACGGGAAAAACCAAAACAGTTGTATTGCTTCCGTCGTCTTTTTTTTTTTTTTTTTCAAATCCGTTGTTGGGTCGCTATTATAAAGGGGGGCAAGGGGAGGGGTGGGGGCGGTCTGGAAGGCTGCTGAAGGGGAAATACAGACAACACAAAACAAAAATATTCACGTAATTAGAACATACGAGTATAAATATTTTTCTGCGATCACTAACTAGGATTTTAATCTCGGTTTTTGCTTTTTTAAAAACTCTGTGTTTGTGAAATGGACTGAAAGGCGGGGAAAGAGGGTGGAACATTTTCTGGAAAAAATTTTCTTTTATGGAATCTTTTTTTTTTTTTCTCATTATGCGTTAATTTGGGTTCATTTTTCAAATTTTTTGCAATAAATGCCCAACTGTAAAAAAAAAGTTGCGGTTGCTATTTAAATTACTATAAAATGTTATGTTTACCCGTCCCCCGCCCTTTACGCCGCTCCCCCCCAAAAACCCCCCCTGTGCACACCCACATAAATTTTTGCTTATTTTAAGCGACAAAAGTAAGTTTTTATATTACTTAAATTTTTAAATTATTATTAATATATAAGTAAGTTATATAAGTTACCCTATTTTATTAAGCGCCGCCACACTAATCTCCAGTGCATCTTTTTTCCAAACAATACATGCGTGGGCTGGGGGGAGAGTGTATGAAGCCGCAGTGCACGTGAGTATAATGTCCATCGGCATATAGCTGACGCTTGTCCTTGCCCTAGATATTTCGCCACAATCCTTAGGCCCTTTTTTTCGTATTGAATGTGTTGTCTATAAAAAAAATAAAATTTGCATAACACAAAAAAAGTTTCTGGGATTATTTTACGTTAATATTTTAAATAAAAATGTTTATTTGAATAAAAATTTTTTGCACAATTTTTTTCCCCTTAAAAAACCAAAATTTACCGTAAATCCTCTAGATGATCTTGTAGGGCCCTTAAAAAAAGCAGAAAGAATTTTTTTTACCCCAAATCTGTAAAAAACATGCTAAATATTTTTTTCTATCCCATTTTGTTCAAAAATTAAAATTCTCACCTTCGCCGGTGCCCGGGGTGGCGGCCATTTTGTATATATGCAAAATTACACACCGTCCTCCCCTAGGAAACTTGGGGGAAATTTTGCACAGCTTTACATGGTATTTTAGTCTCTCGCCAATTTTTACTGTGCCCCAAAAATTTCGGGCCCCTTCGTCAAAAATTTCGAGCTTTTTTTACTCCTATTGCTTTTCTGGTTTTTGGTGGACAAATGCATTACGTACTATTTTCTTGTTGTATATATAATTATTTGTAGTATATATGAATATTTACTCACAACCGTGAAAAAAGGAGATTTTAAAATGGGGACACTAGTCAAAAAAATTTACAAAGATTACGAAGCGGCAGAGAGATGAACTCAAAACCCTTGGGAAAGGGGAAAGTGTGTGTGTGTGTATGTTTGTTCACCTGTGTGTGGGTGTGTGTGTGTGTGTGTGTGGTGTTTGTGTGTTGTGTGTGTGTGTGTGTGTTGTGTTGTTTTGTGTGTGGTGTTGTGAGGTTTTTTAAGTGTATGTGGTGTGGTGTGTGTGTATTGTGTGTGTGTGTGTTGTGGTGTGTTGTGTGTGGTGTGTTTGTGTTTTGTGTGTTGAGTGTTTGTAATTATGTGTGTGTGTGTGTTGTGTGTGTGTGTGGGGGTGTGTTGTGAGTGTTTTTTAAGTGTATGTGGTGTGTGTGTGTGTGGTGTGGGGGTGGTGTGTGTGTGTGTGGTGTGGATTGTTTGTAATGTTGGGTGTGTTGTGTGTGGTTTTGTGTGTGGTTGTGTGTGTTGTGAGTGTTTTTAAGTGTAAAGTGGTGTGTTGTTGGGGGGGTGGGTGTGTGTGTGGTGGTGTGTGTGGGGGGGTGTTTGTAGGGGTAAGGGGGTTTGTGTGGTGGTTTTTTTAATTATAGTACATTCTATTTTCATTTTTATTGCTTTAGCTTATTTTATTATCTTTATTATTATTATTATTATTATTTAATATTAATATTATTATTTAAAAAATACAGTAGTATTAAATTGTTTTCATATTAAAATTATATGATCATTACTATTATTCACTATTCTGTCGGTACGTAGATGCTGTAGGGAATAATCGTGAGAAATGTGTAAATTACTGGTGGCCCGCGAGGCCGACCAGACATCCAGCGGTGGCCCTGACTTTTGACTGTCTAAACCATATCCAAGGGCCAAGGTACTGGCAACGCGCTTCCGTCTGTGCCCGCAGAACAGCAGTATCGCCAGCTGTGCAGACCAATCGAGGCAGGCACCTGGCACAAACAGCCATGGGACGAACAACAACGACCGTTACGACGCCCCGCCCAGCACTGTCCCAGCCGAGGAGGTCGTTCTACAACACCGACTTCGTCTTTGCTACGTTAACCTGGAGCGCTGAGGACGGTTTGAGGAGGCGGCCGGTGTGAGCACTGGTCCTCATATGACCCCCCTCCCTGAACCCCACTACCTGCTTTCCTGTTCCCTCTAACGAGCGCTCAGACAGTGCATCGGCCCGGAAAGCGGGCGGCCGCCCTCGTTCGGCAGTTTCAGAAAAATCTGCCCCTGCTGCTGGAGGTGGCGCGTGCGCCCACCCCCCCCCGATGAACAAACACAAGAGCGGGGTGGGACCCCTCACGCTCCGGGGCCCATCTGTGACCCTGACTGTGGCTGCGGCTATACAGCGGCGGGCTAATGCCCGCTCATTTATTACTTTATTTTTTATTTTTTTATGTTCATATATATATGTGTATGTATGTGTATGTGTATGTATGTCATATGTATATGCATATTATATATATTGTGTAATAACTGTAAATAAATAAATGAAAAATAAGAATTGAGTACTTTGTCTCTACGTAGTTTTTTTTTTTTCTTACAGTTGGAGTATGTTTGATGTTGCCGCGAGATATATTATGAACATCCAGGATTGATTAGGGTTAGTGGTATATTCAGTTAAGCTTACTTCATTCCTCTTATTCTTTATAAGAACTTCTGTTTTCCTATCCTCTTTGAGGGAAAAGGTATACTTTTCCAACTGTTATCTTACATGTAGTTTGATAGTCGTATTATTCAGCAGATACCCTCAAGCAGACACTAGGTCGTCCTGGTTTCTGTTTTTCTCTTCTGTATTCCTATGTATTTCCTTCTCCTCCTGGCCTGGAATATTCTATTATTCTGTGATGCTCGTAGGTTTGGCGTCAATAAATGCATAACGTTTATAATATAGCCACCAATGAAATATGAGGGAGAGTCCGGGGGGTCCCTATTTTGTCGATGGCTTTTCAAACGCAACTTTCAAGGGAAATCTCTTCACGAGTCTAGCAATGTAAAAAAGTGTATCAGCCAATATATCTGATATCCATAAAAAAAAAAAATATGTGTAAATTTTTTATATTATTGACATACCAGGATTGATTAGGGTTAGTGGGTATGTTTCAGTTAGCTTATTCATCCTAATTCTTTTTCATAAAGGAACTTCCATGTTCTATCCTCTTAGGGCCAAGTACACTTTCCCAACTGTTCTCTTACATGCATGAGTACCGAAAATGTATTATGGATTCTCTGGTTAGATGTGTGTATTGTATCAACCCCAGCTATTGACTCTGTTAATGATTTTCCTGTGGTGCTCATAGTGATCTCCTTCTGACCACTCCCCTATACCCCACGAGAGTATCACTAGCACAGGGGTTAACCTGGTCAACCTACTTTTCGGGCAAACGTCCACTAGAAGGCACGCACACTGCTTGGAATGGCGGGGGGTCTTAGATTATCGGAAAAGCCTCGCAAGTAACTATAATATCAACAAGGATAGCTTTTTAGCAATATCACACAACAATGTCATGCATACGGGAATGATGATTTAAATCTTATGTTTAGAAACTTCTCAGAAGCTTGTATTCGTGTGCCTAAGAGCGTGTTACCAGCGGATGAGGAGAGAGTGCGTGTAGATAGATGGATTTAGGGAGATGGAGAGACTATTCGGAGGCATGAGGTACGCTTCAAGGGTATAGAAGCCATTAATTGGAAGGGTGGACTATGATGTATCAGCTATGTGATGGTACTTTACCAAGTGATCCAGATTTTAGGGACCACGTTGAGTCGTACTGAACCCTCCCACGCGCTACTTATTATGAAGAACCGAAAATGTGACTACAGATGTTATATCCTGTCTTGGCCGAACCCACATCTCCTAGAGTACAAAATCAGATACGCAGGATGAAAGTTGACAAGCGTGTGGGCCGATGATGTTCCCCAGTGTGTTCACACTATTGCCAGCCGGAGATTTTTACCCTTACCACTTTATTTCAACAACGTTTTTTAGGTCTGGATTATTTCCTGATCATGGATTAGAGCAAAAATATTGTAATTTTCATGAATGGAGAATAAAATCAATCCTAATAACTATCGTGGAATAATGTCCATATATGCTATGCCAATTGTACGAGTTATGGTTTTGGCGAATGGAAATGGACATTTTTGCTCTAATTCATGAATTCATGAATACTCCCAGACCTAAAAACGTTGCTGAATAAATGGTAAGGTTAAAAAATCCTCCGGCTGGCAATAGTGTGAACACACCATGGGGGAAAACATCATCTGCCCACACGCCTTGGTCAACCTTCAATCCGTTCGTATCTGGATTTTGTACTCTGGGGAGAATGTGGGTTCGTCCAAGACAGGGATGCTAACATCTGTAGTCACATTCGTCTTCATATATAAGTCAAGCTCGTGGAGGTTCAAGTACTAGTCCTCAATGTGGTCCTAAATCTGCATCACTTGGTAAGTACCATCACCATAAGTTATACATCATAGTCACATAAGTTGATCCATGCATGTAAGATAACGTAGCGGGAATTTCTGCCTTTTGTATCTCTCTCTAGGCCTATTTTCCGGTTGTGTAGTTCAGTTTTATACTCATAGCAATTTACTGTTACCCCTTTAACGCCAGATCTTTCCTGTGCTATATGAAATTGTCTGTTGTCAGCCATAAACTACGAAAAAGTACTAAATAACCCAATAGTAATGACAAAGATATTAACAGGTCAGACATCTATATAATATTGCTTATGTTCATTAAAATCGTCCAATTGTCCATGGTTATATTACAATGAAAATTACGTTCTGGGCTCAGGGATTATAGTATACTTCTTTGCTGTTTAATACGTATACTCTTTGCTGTTTAATACGTATCCTCTTTGCTGTTTATACGTATACTCTTCTGTTTAATACGTTACTCTTTGCGTTTATACGTATACTCTTTGTGTTTAATACGTATAACTCTTTGCTGTTTAATAACGTATACTCTTTGCTGTTTAATCGTATACTCTTTCCTAGTTTAATACGTATACTCTTACTGTTTTTCCGTGTGCAGGGAACTTCTACAGTACTGCGGGGGGGACCGCGACCTCTGCTTGACCCCGAGAGCCGCCAGAGGGAGACCATGCGCCTTATCTGGGGGTAGGGGCAGCCGGCATCTTTATTGTTTAAGTTGACATCCAACTTGTTGTAATATACAGGATTTGATTCATGTCATCTATCTACTTATGTCCAACTTTGTTTTTGAACTCAGGAATGTCTTCATTTGTTTATACCATTGGTCTTCATGGCTAACCCAGGAACTACCGTCGTGTAGGTGCTCGCGGCCTCTGTAGCGTCCTTATTTTCTTATGTTCTTATGTTCTTTTCTATCTCTGACCTCATTCCAAGTATCAACTGTTTTGGGAGGGGCGAAAGGTAGATTTTTTCTTATCATTTTTTCGAAAGGTAGATATTTTCTTATCATTTTTTTCGTCGGTAGTTTTCTTATATTTATTTTTTTTTTTCAGAGGTCGAATTTTTTCTATAAATTTTTTTCGGAAGGTAGATTTTTTCTATAATTTTTTTCGCAAGGTAGATTTTTTTCTATAATTTTTTTCGCAGTAGATTTTTCTTTATTATTTTTTTTCAGAGTAGATTTTTTTTTATCTTTTTTTCGATAGTTAGATTTTATTCTTATCCTTTTTTTTTTTCGAGGTAGATTTTTTTGTCATCACTTTTGCCCTAGCACTTCTTGATCTCATTCCCAACTCCCTGAAGGACCCTGTCCTCCCGATGACCCCCAACTGGGCCCCTCAAGGTGTTCTACGACGCTGCACGGCTGCCGAGGGGGAGCACCAACAAGACCAGGTGGCTGTTAGATTGTGAAGGCTTTGTCAACACTATAGTGGGTCCCTTTGGTGGAGGAACACGGGCGGAAGGCTCATGCCTACAGACGACACTCCTGATATCACACCTCATATTGGTGGCAATGATGAAATCAGCTTGTGAGTATATGACCTTAACACACTCATCACATGTATCTACCTAATTTTACCTAGTTGTGTTTTACAGGTGGCCTAGCTACCGATCGTGTGGTCCCGTCCTCCGTCTCTACATTAATATCCAGTCTTCCTACAACTGGTTCACATTCTTTGCCGATCAAATCACCTCCTCATATTAGTCCATTCCAACTTCCTACATTCTATGAGGGAAGCTGTACTTCTTTTATGTTGTTCAGAGGCATCTCCCTTTTTCCAATTGTTTGTATGTCCTCTTGTGTATCGACCTTCTCTTTGCCTTCCGAGTCAGTGTGGTCCTGCATCAGGTGTTGTGATTGGGACGGTGTGTGCCTATACCGTATTCAGTTGGCAGGACACTCACGATAAGCTTTGTCCTGGTGACTCCACTTCCCCCGGCGGGCTGGGTAGCTGAGATTACTTGTGATCTATCGAGAGCACTTTATATTTACTACTAAGCTCGCTATATCAGTATCTCAGCTACCACAGCCCGCCGGTAGTGAAAATTGCCAGGACTAAGCTATCGTGAGTGGCCTTTTCCAACTGAATTGAGTATAGTGTGCTGACAGGGAGCCTCATACCCTTCCCCTTGCCTTGCCAGCTCCCCCTTCACGCCTCCCCCTTCCCTGCCAAGCTCCCCCTTCACCCTCACCCTTACCGATTGCAGCTCCCCTTCATCCTCGCCCTTGCTTTGCAGCTCCCCCTTCATCCTCGCCCTTTCATTGCGCTGCCCCTTCACCCTTGCCCTTCCTTGCAGCTCCCCCTTCCCCTCACCCTTTAGCCGTTGCTCTCCCACTTCTTCGACCTGCTGCTGGACGTGGCTGAGGACGGCACGACAGGTTTGTGTTGATGCTGACGCCGCACGCTGCTCTCTCGCCCTTTCAGCAGGACATGGCGGTGGAGATGTGTTACGAGAAGCACCCTCACCCGTCCGCACCAGGAACACTCAGTCCCCTTCCTCCTCGTACGAACATCAATAAAAAACTTCTATGAGATCTACTCGGAGTGTGTGGTAATGTATCCACAATGTACTATCATGTAAGCATTTTTTTCTTACGGCTAGTAATCATGTAGAAAGAAGATAACGAGATCAAGCTGGAAAAATGTTGATTTAAAAAAGAATAGGAAAACACTAGTTCACAAATAGGGTGTATAATAATTGGAATGGACGCATTCTTATGTGGTCATTGCGGAGTCAATAGGGAGCTTTAAAAGGAGTAGACAGTTTTCATGACCGGGGTGAAAGTGGATGTAGGTGTTTAAATAACAGTAACTACCGTGGTATTGTCTCACGCCTCTTGTAGCTTCCTTATTTTCTATGTTCTTATGTTGTTATGGCTGCAGGGGTTGGGCGAAGGTCTGGCAGGCGCGCCTATAGCAGATGAAGGGGGCGTGAAGAGCTGGGCCTCATGACCTACTTCACTACACAAACCACAAACAAGGTCCCGAACCGCATCCTCGTCGACAAAACCTCATGGACGTTTGAGTTCCGCCTTCGATCTCTATGCCGGTGAGTAAGATGCTGCCAGTTTAATGATCACGTGAACAAAAAAAATGAGATGACAAAACAGATCACACAGGGCTTCTACGTCAATACATTATAGTCGCCACTGCACTAATGTCGCCAGCTCCATAATATTTACGAATTTAGGATCACTAACAGATTTGTATTGTGCCACTAAGAGGCATGCACAGTAGTTTATATTATGTACCTGTCCTTTAGTGGCACATACAAGTCTGTACTCTTAGTGATGCTAAAATTTGTATATCCGCCTATAAAATCGCCTGGCGACTATAGTGTTATTGACGGTAAACATTTTTTAAATCATGAATGTGTCTTTCTCTCAGATTTTCCAGAAGACCGGACTTGCGAGACGCCACCTCAAAGAAGGAAGTTCAAGAACACCACCCTGTCTTACTTGCATCAGAGATTTAGCTTTCCCAGCCTCCAGGTTAAGTGCCATGGGAAAGATGTATTTATTTATAATGGCCAAGGTGGGAAGTGTGTTTGAAAGTGTTGGGAAGAACGATGGATTTATTTATAATGGTTAAGGTGGGGCCGTGTGTTTGGAAGTGTTTGAGAGAAGAAAGGGATTGTGATTATAATGGTTAAGGGTGGGGAAGTGTTTTTTGGAAGTGTTATGAAGAACAAGATGGATTATTTATAATGGTTAGGTGGGAAGTGTGTTTTGAAAGTGTTTATGGTGAAGAAAGGTGTAATTTATTTCTCATGTCCACGTGGGAAGTGGGTTTGGAAAGTGTTTGAGGGAAGAAAAAGATGGATTAATTAAATTGTTAGATGGGGACGTGTGTTTGGAAAGTGTTTATGGCCGAAAGATGTCTTATTTATAATGGTTAAGGTGGGGAAGTGTGTTTTTGGCACGTGTTTGAGGGAACTCTGTGTTTTCTTTCCTACACTCTCAGTAGATAAGTTGCTGGCTTCAGTAACCAACCGCTGGATTGATTCAAGTCTTAGAGTTGATATTTAGTGCGAAAAACCAGTCCTATATTCGCTGACACAAAAAAAAGAACGAAAGAAGTAGTCAGGTAGTTAGTGGCGGAGTCAATAGGGAGCTTTAAAAGGTGACTAGACAATTTCATAGATGGGGATGAAAGGTGGAAGTCAGTTAGTGTTAAGGTAACAGAACTACCAGTGTAAGGTCCTCACGGCCTCTTTAGCTTCCTTATTTTCTATGTTCTTATGTATTTCTGAGGTTGTTCTCCCTCCTTGGCAGCTGGATTGGTGACGCTGGTGGAGGCATGGCTTGGACACTCTGTGGAGCCAGACAGGTTACCATCCACCTCTTCTTTGAGGACGAGCTTTACTCGCCCTTGGACGTATTGAGACGCACACTGTAAGCTGAGTAATCCATGTACATCCAGCCTGACCACTAGCTTATACCTAGATACTATACCACTAAGTATTACTAGTACCATACACTAGCTTTATCAAAATATCATATATAAGAAATAATCATTGACTTGTAGATCAGGCAGTACAGGTGTTTAAATGGTCAACTTTCACTACATGGAGGATGGCTTTAACCCTTCACGCCGATCTTCTCCTTTGTTAATAAAAAATTGTATGTTGTCGAGCCATAAAATTACGAAATTGCTGAATATACCAAATTAGTTAGTGGACACGTGATACGAACCAGGTGATATCTATAAAAAAAGCATTGCTTATATTCATTACAAATCATCTAATGTGGTAATTACAATGAAAGTACGTTCTGGGCCTCAAGGGGTTACGAGCTTTGCATGTAAAGACGATATGATTGAGATGCACTCTTAATGTTGATATTTACGACCTTAGACAGTTAATATTATACAACCTCCACACAAGTGATATTAAGCAGCCTTCCTCCCTCATAAGATTAATATTTTCTCATTTTTCATTTTATCTATTTTCTCATTGCCAGTGAACCAGAAAGGGTAATCTATTTTTTTCTCTTATTTTCCTCCTCCTCCTTATTTTTCCTCCCTTCCATTATATATCTACTTTCTCTGATGTTCTTATGTTCTTATGTTCCTTGCCAGTGAACCAGAAAGGGTGCAGAGAATTCTTCTGATCCTGCTGGCGGAGAGGCTGTAGTTTAGTTTAGTTTAGTTTAGTTTATTGACTACAAGCAAACATAATCACATTCATAATTTAAGATTACAGTAAAATATACAATGGTACCTATCATTATAAATATAACAACTAGTTGTAGTCCAAGAAGGTTAATCTTACTCCGAAACAAACCCTAACAACTATAATATCATGAACAAACCATTACATTATTGGGTATGATTACAAGACACATAATATACTCCGAAAACACACTTTAAACACTACACAACTAATCATACGCCCGCAATATATCATAAACAATCTTGCACATAACATCATTACTAAAATTGCAAAACAAATCATCCAAAGTGTTTAAATGTGTAACTATCTTTCAAATATTGAGTCACAGGACAACTCTCCACGACATGCCTCTCCGTCTGGACTGATCCACATACACACACACGCTCCTCCACAGGAAGGCGACCACGCCCCCGCCTGTTCCACCGTCCCGTCTCAATAGCCAGTGAATGCCCTGAAACTCTGAACCTCGTGAACGAGACTCTGTGCAGATCATTTACTGTATGTCTCTGTTTATAAACATCATGCACTCTCATCGTAGGATTAATGTCCATATATACATTACATCTCGACGTATCTGACGACAAAATAGCCCTATGTACATTTCCTACCAATAAGGACATGTCCGTGACTTCATCTCGTGTATATCTATTTATAATCTTGGCAACAGGTGTATTCATTGCAATAGAAATTCTAACAACAAAAGAAAAGGGATCATCCTCCATGCCAGACCTTTCTAGCCATAACCTATGAAAAAAATTGTGCTGTTTATGTTGTAAAAAGTCTGACAAAGTCGGGTACCCCAGTTCAGCATAACAGACAAGATTAGATGAGTTCTTTCTTACCCCTAACAACGCTTTCATAGCCCAGTGATACAGTTTAATAATAGGTTTCGTGTCGGCACCGAACCACGATTCACATCCATACAAAAGTGACGACGTGAGGGCTGCATCAAACACTCGACGTTTAACGATGAACGGAACACAATTGTTTTTTTTCTATAAAAGAAACAAATTTCAAAACTTGGCAGATCTTTACCTTGGCATGTTCTTTCACTGCCGATGAAACAGAGCCTCACATGTAAAGGGGGAACCCAGATATACATAACTGTCACAGTGCTCCACCACTATGTCACCCACACACAGCGGTTCCCTGTCACCAGCCTCACCATTTATGACAAAAAATTTTGTCTTGCCAACATTCACTTTCATACCATACTCATGACAAAAAATGCGCAATACATCCAGTTTATTCATAATACCAGTCCGTGTCGTTGACAATAAACAGTATCGTCCATTAGCAGTAACATATGTAACCATTGTAGAAAGGGTTCAGGTTGGCATGCATTCTTTATTCTTTTTATCAATTCATTAACAAATATAGTGAACAAGAAACAAGAGGTTAGACAGTCCCTGCCTTACACCTTGCGTAGCCGTGACCACCGCGGAGCCCATAATGCTCTCCGTGACGCGGTACATTGCCATCAGCGCCGCCAACATCACCCTACCGCAACCTGCTTGCTTCAACACCTCAAACAACTTGTGACGAGGAACAAGATCATATGCCTTGGAGAAATCTATGAAGGCTACAAACAGTCTAATTTTCTTTCTCCGTGCTACATCTGTCAACAGCCGCAAGGCAACAACATGCTCTAGGCACCCTCTCCGTCTCTGCGCACCAGCCTGCTCCCTATAAGGTGTAAACCAGTGGTAGAGGCGTTCACGACAAAACCATGTCATATAGTTTGGTTATTGAATTAGTCACACCAATGCCTCGATAATTACTTGGGTTAAGTCTGTCCCCTTTCTTAAATACTGTAAACAGCTTAGCTCTTGTCCAAGATGTAGGGTATTGACCAGAAAAAAATACGTTATTAAAGAGTGAGACCAGGTTCAGGATCCAGTGCGCAGGGAGCATCGAGAGGACGCCCGGAGTTAGACCGTCAGGTCCACATGCTTTGTCTGGTTTCATTTTTCGGATTTGCAGTTCCACTTCCTGGGGAGTAATTGGATCATCAAGAATGGGGATAGTCAGGTTGGTGTCAATATCAGGATAATTAGTAGCAGCCTGCGTCGGATTAAGTACTGTCTCAAAATGTGTCTTGAATTCCTCATCACTTGGTCGGCTCTCGCCAACACTGCCGCTCACATTTACATTCCCCTTCCAGTCAATCGCTCTCCATACTCTCGAGTCAT
>JACEEZ010020278.1:55837-65837 GCA_016584305.1 Chionoecetes opilio
TGTTGTTTAATTTGTTTGTTTGGTGGTTTTTCAATTTGACCACACTATAATACTGACACTGTGCAACAAATATGTAGGTCTTCTTCACCCTAAAGTTTTTTCTTTCTTTCTTTTTCAAGACTGATGATTACCTGTCTGTGAAGAAAATGGACAAATATGTTATTAGACCGTCCTCTTCACACAAGAACTACAAAACAAACAGAGTGATGAGCTAAAATCTTCAGTTGATGAGTCAGAGGTCACATCCGTTGAGAGGAAGAGGAAGATTAGTTCTGGTCATGTTATGGACTGAAAAATTTGGAAATATGATTATATTTACCTTAACTATGTCTTTGTAGTAAGTACACGTGAAGGTGTTGAACAGCCACAGCACGTCCTTTGCTGCAGAGTACTGTCCAATGAGAGTATAAAGCCCTCCAAGTTAATTAGGCACTACCAGGCAAAGCATTGTCAGTACAAGGATAAGTCAAGATAATTTTTTGAGCGCAAAGCTAAACAACTGCGCAGTGCACAAGTCGGGTTAAAGGCCACTACCACTATGGATAAAAACTGCTTAAGATCTCATATATTGTGGCTCAGAAAATTTGCCAACAAAAAAATGCTTCACACAATTGTGAAAAAAAATATCATACCTTGTGCAATTGAAATTGTCAGGGAAATGCAGGGGGATGAAAAAGCTCAGGTATTAAAAAAATTCCAATATCAAATGACACTGTGAAACGCCGCATCTCATCAATGTCTGAAGACATACTGGAACAATGCACTGCACGTCACCGTATCAATGACTTTGCCATCCAGCTGGATGAATCAACAGATGTGTCCAAAATGTAACATTTACTGGCGTTTGTGCGCTATATGTGGGAGAATGAATTACGAGAGGAATTTTTGTTTTGCAAAGAGATGAGAACAACAACTACAGGAGTGGACGTGTTTCAAACTCTGGATGACTTTATGAAGGATAATAGAAGCAGTTGGACTAATTGCATCGGAATATGTACTGATGGCGCCACAGCCATGACTGGCAGGCATAAAGGAGTCTTGACCAGAATATTAGAAGTTGCTCCCCGTGCCATTGCGTCTCACTGTTTTTTGCACAGAGAAATGTTCGCTGCAAAAGACTTGAAGCCTGGGCTTCACGCAGTTATGAACACGGCTGTAGAAATTGTAAACCTCGTTAAAGCAAGGGCCACAAATTCCAGACAGTTTGCTGCACTCTATGAGGAAGTAGGTGCAAACTATATATCTCTATTTATGCATACAGAGGTGAGATGGTTGTCCCGCGGGCGGATGCTCATACGCTTATTCAGCCTAAGGGAGGAGCTGTGTACATTCCTCTCAGAGAAGAAGCCTGAGCTTGCAGATTTCTTTAATGATGATATATGGTTTCTTCAGCTGAGCTACCTGGCAAACATATTCAGCAAAGTAAATACGCTGAACAAAGCAATGCAAGGTGCAAACACAAACAACATTTCTCATTACCAAAAAGTTGAGGCTTTCAAAAGAAAGCTCAAGTTGTGGCGTGTTCGTACCTCGTCAGGAATCACTGATATGTTTGAAAATATGCATGCATTCATTCAAAACAGAGGCATTAGTTTCAATGTAGTCAAAGCACAAGGTAACATTGCACCTGTCAAAGTTGTTGGAGAAATTCAACAGCTATTTCCCTGAGCTAACTGAGGAGTAGGCTGCTTCTTACCAGTGGATAGAAAACTCCTTCATTAAGAGTATTGAGATGAAGCTCCCAGAAGCCTCACAGTCAAAATTATTAGAGGAGCTCATTGACCTATCATCTGATGGTACCATGAAGACTGGATTCAGTGCAGTGCCACTAGAAACCTTCTGGGCTCAATGTTTTCATGAGTTCCCGATTTCTCATGGAGCAGCTATGAAAGTGTTGTAACCTTTCATCACCACCTACCTATGTGAGTGAAGCTTTTCAGCTATGACCGCACTGAAACCTAATTATAGGTCAAGATTTAGGATCGAAGATGACATGCGTGTCAGTTTATCAAGAATACCCCCACGCATTGATAACATTATTGCTAGCAGTCAGTAGCAAGTATCACATTAAGTGAAACATAAATATCATTTGCAGATAAAGAAAAATTTAATTTATCATAAACAAAATTTAATGTGGGAAGCTTTTTATATGACCATGTTATTTGTAACTTAATTTTTCAGAGTCGCTAAAAAAGAGTTTACCATTTTGAAAGCCTAATTATTATGTTTTCTTAGAAGTGAAGTTTACTTTATTTTCCATTTCGTAAATATAGACGAATTTTTCTTCTTTCATTTTTGTATCATGTTTGTACAATGAAAACAATTTGATAATAATAAACACCACTTCCTGTGAAAAGAAAACCTTTTATTAACCATTCTTACATACATATGTAAAATGACTATATTCTATCTAATCCGTACCAAGGGGTCCCCTGAATATATAAGTGAATATAAGGGGTCCACAAAGCTTGAGAGGTTGAGAAACACTGATCTATACAAGTACACAATACTACAGTAATCCCAAATAAAAAGGTAAACCATGGAATCTATCTATCTAATATACTATAGGAGTAGCCGGGTGTCTGTCTTCTGGTTGTCTGTTTTGGGTAACCGAAACTGTAAGTTCAATTTTGATGAGAGTAGGCCCAAAAAAATCGCAAATATATCGTAGGCGCTTGGTCCCTTGTCGATTGACTAATTTCGAAGGGGTTTGGGCCTAAACACACTTTTAAAAGAGTATTAGATTACAGCAAGAAACTCGGCGGTAATGCATTGCCGCATTTCACTAACTCCGTAGACTTATGGACTTACCGTTTGTGTGGGTTGCTGTGGGAAATTTGCTGGGTTTTTTTCTTATTATCTGCAAATTTCCCTCGCCTGATATTTGTTTTGTTTATATATGCAGGTAAGACGTAAGGACGTGTTGACTACAGGACCGAGAAGACGTGAGTGTTAACGTTATCAGATACATTAAACATAACTTTGGAGTGCTTTATCTCTTCCCCCTTATTCTTCTTCGTTCCCAGCCCAGCCTCCCTCCTCACCATCCTTTCTGTCCTCCTTCTATTATTTCCCTTCCTATGTTAATTTCATAATATCCACCTTATCTATCTTATGTATTATAACAGTAGCCGTGTATCTGTGTCTGTTTTGCTATAGCAGTAGCTGTGTGTCTGTATGTCTGTTTTGGGTAGCCGAAACTGTAAATTCAATTTTGATGTAATGTATCAGATGTTTTGATGTAATGTAATGGCATCAGCACAACCAACCCTAGACAGACTGACGTAGACTTGGCCGTCCGTGGAGTATATTATAATATATGGACCCCAACCACACACTCACATACACACACACACACACACACACACACGCACACACACACACACACACAAACGCACATACGCCCGCACGCATGCACACACACAGCACACACACACACGCATACATATGCATGCATGCACTCCCCCCCCCCACATACACACACACACACGCACGCACGCACGCACGCACGCACACACAAACACACATGCACATACATACACACACATGCATGCACACACACAGTTTAGTTTAGTTTAGTTTAGTTTATTGACTACAAGCAAACAGAATCACATTTATAATTTAAGATTACAGTAAAATATACAATGGTAGCTATCATTATACATATAGCAACTAGTTGTAGTCCAAGAAGGTTAATCTTACTCCGAAACAAACCCTAAAAACTATAAAACTAATCATACGTCTGTAAAATATCATGAACAAACCATTACATTATTGGGTACGATTACAATACACATAATATACTCCGAAACACACCTTAACAACTACACAGCTAATCATACGCCCGCAATATATCATGAACAATCTTGCACATAACATATTTGCTAAAATTGCAAAACAAATCATCCAAAGTGTTAAATGTGTAACTATCTCTCAAATATTGAGTCACAGGACAACTATCCACGACATGCCTCTCCGTCTGGACTGAGCCACACACACACACACGCTCCTCCACAGGAAGGTGACCCTGCCCCCGCCTGTTCCACCGTCCCGTCTCAATAGCCTGTGAATGCCCTGAAACCCTGAACCTCGTGAACGAGACTCTGTGGAGATCATTAATGTATGTCTTTGTTTATAAACATCATGCACTGTCATCGTACGATTAATGTCCATATATACATTACATCTGGACGTATCTGACGACAAAATAGCCCTATGTACATTTCTTACCAATAAGGACATGTCCGTGACTTCATCTCGGGTATATCTATTTATAATCTTGGCAACAGGTTTATTCATTGCAATAGAAATTCTAACAACAAAAGAAAAGGGATATCATTCATGCCAGACCTTTCTAGCCATAACCTATGAAATATTTTTTGTTGCTTATGTTGTAAAAGGTCTGACAAAGTCAGGTACCCCAGTTCAGCATAACAGACAAGATTGGATGTGTTCTTTCTTACCCCTAACAACGCTTTCATAGCCCAATGGTACAGTTTAATAACAGGTTTCGTGTCGGCACCGAACCACGATTCACATCCATACAAAAGTGACGACGTGAGGGCTGCGTCAAACACTCGACGTTTAACGATGAACGGAACACAATTGTTTTTTCTATAAAAGAAACAAATTTCTAAACTTGGCAGATCTTTACCTTGGCATGTTCTTTCACTGCCGATGAAACAGAGCCATCACATGTAAAGGGGGAACCCAGTTGTACATAATTGTCACAGTGCTCCACCACTAAGTCACCCACACACAGCGGTTCCCTGTCACCAGCCTCACCATATATGACAAAACATTTAGTCTTGCCAACATTCACTTTCATACCATACTCATGACAAAAAATGCGCAATACATCCAGTTTATTCATAATACCAGTCCGTGTCGTTGACAATAAAACAATGTCTTCCATTAGCAGTAATATGTGTAACCATTGTAGAAAGGGTTCAGGTTGGCATGCATTCTTTATTCTTTTTATCAATTCATTAACAAATATAGTGAACAAGAAACAAGAGGTAGACAGTCCCTGCCTTACACCTTGCGTAGCCGTGACCACCGTGGAGCCCATGATGCTCTCCGTGACGCGGTACATTGCCATCAGCGCCGCCAGCATCACCCTGCCGCAACCTGCCTGCTTCAACACCTCAAACATCTTGTGACGAGGAACAAGATCATATGCCTTGGAGAAATCTATGAAGGCTACAAATAGTCTTATTTTCTTTCTCCGTGCTACATCTGTCAACAGTCGCAAGGCAACAACATGTTCCAGACACCCTCTCTGTCTCTGCGAGTCAGCCTGTTCCCTATAAGGTGTAAACCAGTGGTAGAGGCGTTGACACAAAACCATGTCATATAGTTTGGTTATTGAATTAGTCACACTAATGCCTCGATAATTACTTGGGTTAAGTCTGTCTCCTTTCTTGAATACTGTGAACAGCTTAGCTCTTGTCCAAGACATAGGGTATTGACCAGAAAGAAATACGTTATTAAAGAGTGAGACCAGGTTCAGGATCCAGTGCGCAGGGAGCATCGAGAGGACGCCCGGAGTAAGACTGTCAGGCCCACACACTTTGTCTGGTTTCATTTTTCGGATTTGAAGTTCCACTTCCTGGGGAGTAATTGGATCATCAAGAATGGGAATAGTCAGGTTGGTGTCAATATCATGATAATTAGTAGCAGCCAGCGTCGGATTAAGTATTGTCTCAAAATGTGTCTGGAATTCCTCATCACTGGGTCGGCTCTCGCCAACACTACCGCTCACATTTACATTCCCCTACCAGTCAGTCGCTCTCCATACTCTCGACTCATCTCCATCCTGTAGCCGTCTTTCCCATCTATCCAAATTACTATCACTGTAAATATTGTGACACACACGGTCCTCACTCTTCCTCACACACTCATACAAAACTTATGTCACACTATCAGCCATTACATTCACATCACAATTAACAGGTAAAACACATTGCCGCAGGTTATCTTCAAACTCACTTTTAACAATGTTACCATATCTCACAGGCTTCTTACTGAGCTTGGGTCTACTCAGGGAGCGATGAAGCGCCGAATGGTCTCCCAGCGACTCAGCCCTACACATAATGTCATCTAAGTCAGTGCCACTATACGAAACAGTCATAACAATCGGGGCATGGTCGGACGGAAGATCATCCCGCTGTATTACTCTGAAATCATGTATATGTTTCAACATGTCAAGCGAGGCAACACAAGTGTCAAGCTCGGATATCCAGTTGTCTCTCTTCTTATAAGTCTTATTACTTATGAAATGTCTATCAGGGGTCATAAGGTTGTTAACCACCACCAGGTTATTATCTATACATACATTAAATAACACTTCAGCGTTGTTATTCGTGGCAGTAGTATCATCATACAACACTGGGTAAGACAAGTCCAAGGTCGAAACAGATTCGGATCGGATACAAGCGGGAAGGTCTCTCACCAAATCCCCGAACCTACAGTTCATGTCCCCTATTACAACAACACCATTGGTCATGTTACTGGAGAGCAATTTCTCTTGAATAGCAGCAAAGGATGCATCAAAACCCCATCAAGACATCCTGTAGCTTCTTAAATTTTAGCCATACTTGATCACCAGTACTTACATCAATAGAATTAACCTGGTTCACTAGACAGTTTTTCACAAACACGACTGTACCACCTCTTCCTGCTGACCCAACCACAGCACTGCAATATGTCACATACCCAGGAAACTCAACTGACAACCCTGTTTTGACCTCATTGAGACATATGATATCATATTGACTCAACAGCAGCCTGACACTCTCTCTCTAGCTTTGTGTGTACACCATTAAGTGTTCCAGGATATGATTTTTAGGTCACTTACGAGTACATTACCAGGTTGTCAGAAGCACTGTAGGTTCCAGCTGTCGATCACGACGGCGTCTCGATACAATTTCCTTTCCCTGGTATTTAAGTGGATGACACAGCCTACGTTCCCTGCTCGTTCCTTCTCAGTCCTTTCAGCGTCGTGGAGCCTCTTCCATTCCTTCCTCGCAGGATTTATATCTTTCTTCACATAAAAAAAATTGAAGGCTTCACCAGCTGTCTTCAACTTCTTAGCTTGCTCTAGGATGTGTTGCCTCTGCGACTCATCTTGGAGCATCAATAGGATAGGGCAGCACCGGCGGTTCGTCCCACCTTGCGCCGTACCTCCTAGCCTGCGATGGGCCCCAGCAGCGTTGTTCACCCCGAGAATTTCCCATACCTTGTTTAGCCTGTCTGCGTCATTGACTGCACCACTAAGGGATTCCTGCTCGTCAGGTACCCCCAGGATCACAACATTCGCCCTCCTCTCCTTACGCTCCAGGGCTTCAAGATATAGCTGTTGCTGGAAGATTATCTCCGCTTGTTTGTTAATCTTGACTTCTATGGCGTCCATATTATTGTTAATTACACTTTCGGGCGAAACAACGAGTTTCTTTATCTTGTCCAGTTCTTCAATCACTTCATTTAACTTCTTGCTTATGCTTGCAGAGGCCTCATCATCATCTTTCATGGTCAGGATGATATCGATCAATTCACTTTTCCTTAGATTTTCGAGCTGGTTTCTGGGGTATCGTCTTTGGCTAATACATGGTCACTCAGCGCGAGCGGACAAAGCCCACGCTTCGAGGAGCTCCTGGAAACACGTCCGATCACCACAGCGTCTGAGCACACACACTCACACTCAGACATGCACACAAACGGTTAGTCCATGAGTCTACGGAGTTAGTGAAATGCGGCAAATCGTTACCGCAGAAGTTTCTCCTGTAATCTAAAACTCGTTAAACTGTTTTTACCTCAAAACCCCCCTTCAAAATGATTCAATCGACATGGGATTAAGCCGCTTATCACCTACGGATTATTTGCAATTTTTTGAGCCTACTCTCATAAAAATTGAATTTACAGTTGCGGATACCCAAAACAGACAGACAGACAGACACAGGGCTACTCGTATAGTATATTAGATATACATTATACCTATATATATACTTATTATATATATCATAAGACTATATATCATATTTCCGAAGTGAAGGCGAAGGCGAGTCCGAAGGCGCCACAATCACGATCAATTGACGCTGTAAAGCGCTGCAACCGAGCAGCAGAGGTGACTACTTCTACCTGCCTCGCGTACCCATCATCACGCAGGCAGCGTCTGGCACTGGATTCCGTATGCGGTGCCTGCAAGTTCCCATCCGTGCTGCATTTGCCATGACGATCAACAAGTGCCAGGGCCAGACCAATAGCTACGTCTACTTGCCTATATCCGTGTTCACGCACGGCCAACTCTACGTCAGCCTGTCAAGGGCTGGCTGTGCTGATGCCGTCGAAGTGTTGGCGCCCCGTGGAATCACACGGAACGTGGTCTACCCCGAGGCACTTCGACCAATGACCAACGACAGCAACAACACAATTGGAGTTTACACTCACATTGTTGTTTAATATGTACTACTACTACAAACATCAATACATGGGTCCGAAGGGCCCACACGCATTTGTCAAACACTATAACCAAGCAGGAGTAAATATAACTAATTCAATGGATTTACGTATGTACGTGTTTTACCTAGTCTATACAAGAAGTACACAACACTATAAGACATGTATAACGCTATATAGTACTCGGAAAAAAAGCGTTAAAGCATGGAATCTTACACTTTAAAACAGGCATGAGTAAATATAACCATCATTTAATGGGTTTGTATACGTGCTTTACTTCGTCTACAGGAACAGGAACTACCACGTGTAAGCCTCGCGGCCTCTTGTAGATTCTTTATGTCTATACAAGTAGTGTTTACTAGGCAAGGCGGGGTGACAGGGTTGCGTTGTGCCGTTACCAAGCAGAAGGTACAGGGTTAGCACTCGTGTGTGTGCTAATACCTGTACTGGCCTTATCCGAGAGAGAGAGAGAGAAGAGAGAGAGAGAGAGAAAGGAGAGAGAGAAAGAGAGAGAGAGAAAGAGAGAGAAGAGAGAAGAAGAGAAGAGAGAGAGGAAGAGAGAGAGAGAGAGAGAGAGAGAAGAGAGAGAGAGAGAGAGAGAAGAGAGAGAGAGAAGAGAGAGAGAGAGAGAAGAGAGAGAGGAGAGACGAGAGAGAGAGAGAGAGAGAGAGAGAGAGAGAGAGAGAGAGAGAGAGAGAGATGTGCCATGGAACAAGCACTTACCACACACACGCCCAGGTAAACAAGTAAGTCACACACACACACAACCAGGTAAACTTCACGTAAATTTCTGTACTGACTTTCCCTGCAGTTTCGATACACGTACTGGCCGTGAACGATACACAGAAAAATACAGGAAGTTAAACAGTATGAGTAAACACACACACACACAAAGAAAATAAATGATAAGCGAGTGTCATCGTAAAATATTGGAAACTATGAGAAGATAAATTATTTAATCACAAAAAGAGGTCAGAACAAAAAATGAATATTAGTTGTCTTGATGGAATAAGAAAGAAAAAAATCGTGTATGGAGAGACAGACAGACAGCAACGCAGAATGTGATATAGTACAAAAAGAAAACATGAAAATAACCTAGCCATTCCAAAAATCACAATCATTAAACATTTCCACACAACACAAAAACATATTACATTTATGAAACCATATATCTCAAGAAAACTTTACAATGAAAACAGATAATTACACATCACCATAATATTACACTTTCTATTATACCATTCTTCTCCGACACACTTCACTTCCTGGCGACTCCAATGCAACTCCAAGGCATCTCACGCGTATCTTCTTAGTCAACCTTAGATATGAGACCAAATACTTCAAGGGCGAGATAATGGAGTGTTAGGGAGGCAGAGGCAGAGGAGGAGGAGGTGTGAGGGGCTGGAATCATATTGTGCGGGAAGGTAATGTTCCGAGGGAAACTTTTTAATGCGTCTAACATTTCAGCAAGATGAGATTAATAAAGTGCTTGACAGACGATGGCAGGAGTGGCTTGCATACTGAAGAGAGAGAGAGAGAGAGA
>JACEEZ010020278.1:70837-75837 GCA_016584305.1 Chionoecetes opilio
ACATTAACCACTTGTCTTTAGAGAGTTTGTGGCTTCATGAGGGAACGTCTCTTGCCCACCGACCCGTCCAATGCTTGAAGGGAGGGAAGGGGAGGGCGAGAGGGAAAGAGCAGAGAAAATAAGATGGAGGGAAAACAAGGTAGAGGGAAATAGCAGGAAATAAAACTAGATGGAGGGAAAGAGCAGGAGAGAAAACTAGATGAAGGGAAAACAAGGTGGAGGGAAATAGCAGGAAATAAAACTAGATGGTGAGAAAGAACATGGAGGGAAAACAAGGTATAGGGAGAGAGAAAAAAAAAACTATAGAGCCACCGAAAGAATGTGAGTGAAGGAAGAACAGTATATATATTTTCTTCGTATATATATTGATAGCAATGATAATGTAAGACTTCTATTCATGTCCAGTACTAGTCCTATACACGGTCGTTTTAGTAGTAAGCATTACCATTTGAAGTCAAGGTTTTGTTTGTTTCGTGTTTTCAGCCTCGTCGGAGAATCTCATCAACATTGCGACGCTTCCTGATTGCCCCGGAGCAGAGATTGAAGAGGAATCATTAGTTAAGCATTAGTGAAGCATTAGGGAAGCATCAAGAGTACCCAGTCCACTCTAAACCACTCGCATAATAGTTCCATTAGAAAAGGCGTAATGGATTCCCCGATTAATTAGACTAAGATTAATTAGGATGCAGTAATTATACGAGCGTTTTTATTTTTCTCAATTCAGTTATTGTTTTGTGGAGCTTAAATAGGAGCTTAGGGAGGAGTAAAACATAATTTGGGTGGGATTCGAACTGGGGACATGGATGATGAGGATGGCTGATCAGGTGTTGGTACGGATCTTGTAAGTGATTTGTGCATCACGTGTTATTCTCGTTGGGCTCATGTGTAGTAGTGTGTGTGTGTGTGTGTGTGTGTGTGGGTGGGTGGGTGTGTGTACACACACGCGTGTGGTCTTGTCCACGCCAGCCGGACTCGCGATCGCCAGTTTCACCCTCTCGGAGCGAGCTCGGAACTCATACTTACAGATCTTTGGGTAATGCTGGGATCTCACACACCACACACACCCATCCCCTTGCTCAAGGGGGGCAGTAACCGCCCGAATTTGTCAGTGAAAAATCCCCGGGAGCAGTGAGGATTCGAACCGGCTAACCACAGAAAGGCGCGCCAAAGCTCTATCCACTTGACCATCGTAGCGGTGTGTTTGTTTGTGTGTGTGTGTGTGTGTGTGTGTGTGTGACTGTGTGTGTGTGTTATGGGATCTGTTTAAGGGTTGGGCTATGCTTACTCAGGTCAAATTCTCTCTACACGTCCACTTATACTCTCTCAGTCTTCATTTAGTATTGACCTCGTGAGTACAAGTAAAGGCAGGACTGTCGCTCCTTGTGTGTTCTGCTATGGTGAAAAGTTGTGTTGCATTTGGGTGCAATGAAAAAGCGAACAAAAAATCTGACCCATCCATCACATTTCACCAGTAAGTTATGCATTTGTTTATTTCTAAAATTATGTTTCAAACAAACGTGCATATATATGATAAACAAAGACAATGACCTTATTAGAAAAGTGTGATAACTACTGCACCACTGGGTTGGTTATTGTGTTACTGATAGTAATAATAGTGGTGGCGGTGATGACGGTAGCTGTAGTAATACGTAGTATATAAGTGTTAGCGATTGTGTTCGTAGGGTTTATATTAATAGTAATATTATAGTAATTTGGAGCCACTACTATTTTATATTTGCATCAACGACTAAAACAGTGGGATTAGCAGTGATGATATCAGTAAATTTGCTGATGATACGATAGGTAGAATTATCGGGTCACAGTCTGATGTAACCGGTTTGCAGGGAGACTTAGATAAGTTAAGCGAGTGGGTAGTCAGGTGGCAGATGGAATTTAATATTGACAAGTGTAGCGTAATTAATATTGGTATCAAATGGTATGAAAAATCATATGTCAGATAATGACCCCCCTAGTAATCATCTACTTTTACTGATCAAGGCTGTAGCTGAGACATATCTGCAGGTGAGATATAAATACGCAGCCAGGCAGTTCACCGCCAGTCATACGTATATTCAATAAAGGACCCAATATTCAATAATATACAATAATATGCAATAATACGATATGTAATATATGGTTAGCAGTAACACAGAAGTATGATTTCACACACCGTGATATCATTAAGTGCAAACAGAGTAAAAAGTGAAAAGAAAGAGTGGTTATCTCAGTCACCTATTGCGTGACATTGCCCACAACAGTATGGCGGACGGGGGAGAGCGGTGGCTTCACCAGACAACGCAGGCCGCGCGGCTCAGGACGTCTCCACCCATACTACCTCCATGGCCAGGGGTATATAAGAGCGGCAAACCCTGCGTGGTAAAAAAGTGGGTATAGACGCGCCACCATGACCCACCCAGTGATGGTGTTCCTGTGCACCAAGATAAGAGTGATGGTGAACCCTCGTGATGGTGCTGGCGTGGCTATCCTTCCACGCCAGCCAGGACCTGCAGGCACCCATGGCGGGGGCTCTGCGACAGTGGGAACTCCAGGGGGGCTTTGGGTGGCTGGGCCCCTTCCAGCCTCCCAGCGTGGTGAACCTGTACGCGGCCTATGCGGCCCCGCAGGCTGGCTGGTGGAGGTTCGTGCCGCTGTTGGGATCCTTCCTGACGGCACACCAGGCGAGGAGGCACGCTGAGTGCCTCGAGGCGCGCCGCGAGCAAATCAGCGAGGCCTACTGGGCCTACTGCCGCACCTTCCTGTAGGCCTGGGCGGCGGTGGTCCTCCTCGCACTCATGCTCAGGATTGCGTGGTTCCTGAAGCACCGTCAGCCCCACTAATGTGACCGTAGCCTAACACGCCAGCCTCAGGACAACCGTCACTCCTCGACCACGTCACCCCCCTCCCCTCAGCAAGTCTTGGCGCCACAGCCTCCGCCAAGCCACCGCGCCCTTCCTCCTCCAAGGATGTCTCGCCCTTCTCGTTTTCCTTCACCCTTCATATCCTCATACCCTCGACAACCACTACAAGCCCCTCCCCGTCCCCATCCTCCTCCCCCACCCTTGATGTCCCTTCGTATATCTCCCCCTGAACACCTAAAGTCCCCTCACCCTCCCCAGCCTCCAGCTGTCAAATCCACTCCCCATCGCAATCCTCCATCCGGGATATTTGTTCCCACTCGGAATCGCCAAACAAGGGTCTCTGTTAACGCTCGTAATCCTCCAACTGCAATATTCATTCCCATTCGGAATCCCCAATCCGGGATATCCGTGACCGGTCGCAATCCCCCAAATCTTCCATCTGGAATATTCATTCCTATTCGCTATCCCCAAACTGTGGTATCCGTTCCCAGTCGCAATTCCAAATCTGGAATATTCGTTCCCAGTCGCAATCCCCAAACGGGAATATTCCTTCCCAGCAGCAATCCCCAAACGGGAATATTCCTTCCCAGCAGCAATCCCGCACCCGCGCAGCTCCCTCCCCCCGCAGCCCCCCGCCGCTCATGTAGCTCTGCGCCTCGCCGCCGCCACACTTAAGGTTTCGTCATAACCCGCCCGTGACATCCCGCGCCCCGCCTCGTCCCCATCCCTCGGCCAGGCAACACCCTGGAGCGGCCACCCACCACTGAGCAGGGACAGGCTGGGCTGAGCGAAGGGCTGTCAATGCTGCTTTCTCACATATATAATTATCTTTCTTGATTAATATATAACTATTATGTATTAATAATATGTCTATTACTATAAAACCAACACAAACAATCTAGAAAACTTGATCCACCTTTCATATATTCAATTTTTATATTTAATCTTACGTAAGAATAAAAATAAGGAAGTAATAAAGTTCCTGAGAGCATCAAAAATTCTTCAAAGTCTAAGAATTTTTACCGTAAAGTTTGGCCTCAGAAGGGAAATCTTTTATGGACACTGCGTTAGACAGAGAAGGCGATGACTCCCACACCCTCGCCTTGCTGGACGCCTCTTACCCTTCTCTTCTTCCTTCAATTCCTCCTTCAGTTATCCTTCTACCTTCAACCCTTCTTCTTCAATGTATGTTTACCTGATGAAAATACTAGTGACTCCCAAAGGTTCATGAGTTTTTTCGCTTTTTTTTATTATTTATTATTAGATAATTTTTTTTTTTTTACATCTTAAAGAACTGGTCAAGGCATAAAAAAAATAAAAAAAACCCGCTATCCGATAGTCCCTATAAAGAAGACAGTAAGATATTGCAGTAAGGGGGGTGGGTAAGTATAGTTCGGAAGTGACATAATGACTCTCCTTACTGGGTGTGCATGTAATGGAGTGAAAGGAGAGTTATTTTATTGCGTGTAGAGTAACTGAAACACCGGTGATTCAGTATTTTTCCTATATTCGCATACCTTTTATCATTTAATCTACTCCTCTTCCTTCTTTTTTTCTTAACATCTAAGTTGCATCCATTTCCTTCTTATCTTATATATTTTTCTACTCTATTCAGTTTATCGCTCTATTTTCCAGTCCTTTCTTCGTACACTTCAGTGTATTCGAATTTTCTATCCTCTACTCCTCATTCACACCTTCATTACCATTATTAGCACCCACTCACAATCCATTTCTTACATTCTCGTTACAACATGTTTGTGCTTCCATTTCATCTGTAAAGAGTGCAAAAACAGGTGAATAGCATCTCTTTAGGAGGTCGTAAGTAACTAAAGGGAACACAAGGAACACATTACAGAAAAACGAAGGAAGGATTAAATATATGAAGGAAAACCACACTAAGTAAAGAAAATAAAGAGCGCATGATAAAATGAAGAAAAGATACAAGAAAGAAAGATGGAAATGTACAAAAATGGAGGGAAAAAAGCATAGGCAGAATGTAGAGAGAATGGGAGTATAGAGAATAGAGAGAGATAATATAATATAGATAATGTTGAAAATTAAAGAAGGAAAGAAAAGCAAAGGAATGAAGATAAAATGCACACAATGAAGGATAAATATATCCTGAAGCAAATGTATCTTCTG
>JACEEZ010020278.1:78337-120837 GCA_016584305.1 Chionoecetes opilio
GTGTGTGTGTGTATGTGTGTGTGCGTGCGAATGCCTCATACAAATCATGCATAAACGTTCAATGTTTATTGAAGCGTGGATATATTGTGCAGAAGAGAGGGTGAAATGAAAGACAAGAATAAAAATGGGAAGGGGAGGAAGGAGGAAAAAGAGGAAGAAAGTGGAGGAAAGAGGAAGAAAGTGGTGTAAAGTGGAAGTAAATGGAGGAAAAAGGAAAAAAGTGAAGGTAAGGAAGTAAGAAAGTGGAAGAAAGTGGAGGAAAGAGGAAGAAAGTTGAGAAAAGTGGAGGTAAGGAAGTAAGAAAGTGGAGGAAAGAGGAAGAAAGCGGAGGAAAGAGGAAGAAAGTGGAGGAAAGGAAGTAAGAAGGTGGAGGATAAAGGAAGAAAGTGGAGGTAACGAAGTAGGAAAGTGGAGGAAAGAGGAAGCAAGTGGAGAAAAGAGGAAGAAAGTGGAGGAAAGAGGAAGAAAGTGGAGCAAAGAGGAAGAAAGTGGAGAAAAGAGGAAGAAAGTGGAGGAAAGAGGAAGAAAGTGGGGGAAAGAGGAATAAACTGGAGGAAAGAGGAAAAAAGTGGAGGAAATTAAGTAAGAAAGTGGAGGATAGAGGAAGAAAGTGGAGGAAACGAGGTAAGACAGTGGAGGAAAGAGATAGAAAGTGGAGGGAACGAAGCAAGAAAGTAGAGGGAAGAGAAAGAAGTGGGAAGAAATGAGGAAGAAAGTGGAGGAAAGAGGAAGAAAGTGGAGGAAACGAAGTAAGAAAGTGGAGAAAAGAGGAAGAAAGTGGAGGAAAGTGGAAGAAAGGAGACAGTGGAGGAAAGAGGAAGAAAGTGGAAGAAAGAGGAAGAAAGTTGAGGAAAGAGAAGAAAGTGAGCAGGAAAAGAAGTGAGGAAAGAGGAAGAAAGTGGAGGAAAGGAAGAAAGAAAGTGAAGGAAAGAAGAAGAAGTGGAGGAAAGAAAGAAAGTGAGGAAAGAGAAGAAAGTGGAGAAAGGGAAGAAAGGAGGAAGAGAAGAAAGTGGAGGAAAAGAAGTAAGAAAGTGAGGAAAGAGGAAGAAAGTGGAGAAAGAGGAATAAAGTGGAGGAAACGAAGTAAGAAGTGGAGGAAAGAGGAATAAAGTGGAAAGAAGTAAGAAAGGAGGAAAGAGGAAGAAAGTGGAGGAAGAGGAAGAAAATGGAGGAAAGAAGTAGAAGTGGAGAAAAGAGGAAGAGAGGGAGGAAGGAAGAAAGTGGAGGAAAGGAGGAAGAAAGTGGAGGAAAGGAGGAAGAAAGTGGAGGAAAGGAGGAAGAAAGTGGAGGAAAGGAGGAAGAAAGTGGAGGAAAGGAGGAAGAAAGTGGAGGAAAGGAGGAAGAAAGTGGAGGAAAGGAGGAAGAAAGTGGAGGAAAGAGGAAGAAAGTGGTGGAAAGAGGAAGAAAGTGGAGGAAAAGAGGAAAGAAAGAAGAAAGTGGGAAAGAGGAAGAAAGTGGGAAGAGGAAGAAGTGGAGGAAAGAGGAAGAAAGTGGTGGAAAGAGAAGAAGTAGGGAAAGAGGAAGAAGTGGAGGAAAGAGGAAGAAAGTGGTGGAAAGAGAAGAAAGTGGAGGAAAGAGGAAGAAAGTGGAGGAAAGAGGAAGAAAGTGGAGGAAAGAGGAAGAAAGTGGAGGAAAGAGGAAAAGGAGGAAAGAGGAAGAAAGTGGGGAAAGAGGAAGAAAGTGGGAAAGAGGAAGAAGTGGAGAAGGAAGAAGTGGAGGAAAGAAGAAAGTGGAGAAGAGGAAGAATGGTGGAAAAGAGGAAGAAAGTGGGGAAAGAGGAAGAAAGTGGAGGAAAGAGGAAGAAAGTGGAGGAAAGAGGAAGAAAGTGGAGGAAAGAGAAGAAGTGGAGAAAAAGTAAAAAAGTGAAGAAAGGAAGAAAGAAGGTGGAGGAAAGAGGAAGAAAGTGGAGGAAAGTGGAAGAAAGTGGATGAAAGAGGAAGAAAGTGGAGGAATAGAAGTAAGAAAGTGAAGGAAAGGAAGAAAGAAGGTGGAGGAAAGAGAAAGAAAGTGGAGGAAAGTGAAAGAAAGTGGAGGAAAGAGGAAGAAAGTGGTGGAAAGAGGAAGAAAGTGGAGGAATAGAAGTAAGAAAGTGGAGGAAAGAGGAAGCAAGTGGAAGAAAGGAAGTATGCAAGTGAAGGAAAGGAAGAAAGTGGAGGAAAGAGGAAGAAAGTAGAGGAAAGTGGAAGAAAGTGGAGGAAAGGAAGTAAGAAAATGGAGGAAAGGAAGTAAGAAAGTGGAGGAAAGGAAGTAAGGAATGGAGCAAAGACGAAGAAAGTGGAATAAAGAGGAAGAAAGTGGAAGAAAGAGAAAGAAAATGGAGGAAAGGAAGTAAGAAATTGGAGGAAAGGAAGTAAGAAAGTGGAGGAAAAGAAGTAAGAAAGTGGAGGAAAGAAAAAGAAAGTGGAAGAAAGAGGAAGAAAGTGGAAGAAAGTGGAAGAAAGAGGAAGGAAGTGGAGATGAAGAAAGAGATGTCACCCTGGGTAAAATGAAGCTCCTTAATTACCCGTGTATCAAAAGAAGTATATAACAAGACGCTTTAATTAAGTCATGAAGGACATCTGGGCGTCTCATTAGCTAGAAGGAGTGTTGTCTGTTTTTCCTTTTTATTTCTTCTCTCTTCTCCTTCCTTTCATCCTCCTCCTTCCTTTACTACTCCTCTGCTTTCTTCTCTTCCTCCTCCTCCTCCTCTTCATCTGTCTCCTTCTCCTCCTGTGATGTGTCTTGCCCTGGTATGGGGGGGGGGGGTAAAGGGGAACTAGACGCCTTGTTCTGTGTGGTGATTAACGGAGACGGTCTGCTCAAGACTATGAAAGAAAAAAGGATTTGCATAATATAAAAATGTCCTCATATATTTTTGGGTTAACTTTATATAATAAAAATTCACTTTAATTATATTTTTCTCAATTTAATATAATGTTAACAAAAATTGTGTTTCATTCATTGTATTAAGTTAACTAAAAAATAATTAAAGTGTTTTTTTTACATGATAAAAAGTTAACCCAAAACCATAAACATTGTATTTAGTTGACTGAAAAATAATTAATGTGATTTTTTACATTATATAAAGCTAACTCAAAAACAGTCATTGCATTAAGTTGACTGAAAAATAATGAAAACATTTTTTTACCTTATATAAAGTTAATCCAAAAACATAAAGGACATTTTTACATTACGTCATAGTACAATTCAACAAAAATGTGTCTGTCTGTCTGTCTTTCCGTGCAGCGTTATATTACGACTCCACCATTTCTTGCCTCATTTCAACCACATTTTTTTCAGGAATGGCTAGGTCCAAGAAACCCTGGAGAGGTTTTAAACTATATTGGGGCAGGTTTATTGAATATTCTAAACATTAAAAAAATAAGTAATTTCTGCAAATTTATAGGTCTGTGTTACGTATATGAAAATGAGCACATGTCTTTCAAAGTATCATAACACAGGTAGAATATTGATAACGAGTGAACAGATAATAGCAAAGGATTATGAGAGAGAGAGAGAGAGAGAGAGAGAGAGAGAGAGAGAGAGAGAGAGAGAAGAGGAGAGGAGAGAGAGAGGAGAGAGAGGAGGAGAGAGAGAGAGAGAGAGAGAGAGAGGAGAGAGAGAGAGAGAGAGAGAGAGAGAGAGAGAGATGAGAGAGAGAGAGAGGAGAGAGAGAGAGAGAGAGAGAGACAGAGACAGAGAGAGAGAGAGTCACAAACATGGTTTTACCTATACCAAACCATTCGAACTGTCTGTCAGAGTATTATATAACTGAATAAGAAGATATTTTATACCCTATACAAATTTAATATATATTATATAATACTTCTATTAACGTTTCTAATGTATTGCAAAAAAATGCGTTGACTCATTCGTTATTATTGTCACGAAATGCTCTTTATAGGAGGTTTTTTCATCAATTTTCTTCTCTTTTTTTCGTACTATCTAAAAAAACATCAATTCGTGAGAGGTTTTACGCAATCAAAACAAATATTTACACTGGAAGAGAAATGCGAAAAAAATATTATGAAACCCCCCCCCAAAAAAAGAGATTCTTTTTGCGATCCTTTTTTCTTCTTCTTTATATTCCTCTTCTTTCCTAGCGTGAAGAGCGTCATGGAAGGATGAGATGAGACACTGGGGACCCGTTTCTTCTCCTTCTCCTCCTCCTCCTCCTCCTCCTCCTCCTCCTGGAACGATGGAACAAGTTACCAGCAAATGTTGTCGGAGCCAGCACAATAACTACATTCAAAAACAGACTTGACGCGCACTGTTAAGTAAAGGGTATTGATAGTGCGAATGTATCTAGTCCCCCGTATCGATTAGTTGTAGTGGAGTGGTATGTGTTAGTATTTTCATATTATCATTCTTGCTCGAAATTCCATGTTTCATATGGGGAAAGGAAAGGGGGAAAAAAAAAAAATGGGGGGGGGGGAAAAAAAAGGGGAGGAAAAAAAGAAAAAAGGGTGGGGGAAAAAGGGAAAAAAAAATGGGGGAAAGGAAAAAGAAAGTGGAGGAAAGGGGAAAAGAAGGGGAAAGAAAGGAAGTATCAATGAAGGAAAGGAAAAAAGTGGAGGAAAGAGGAAAAAGTAGGGGAAAAAGGGGAAGAAAGTGGAAAAAAGAAAGAAAATGGAAAAAAGGGAAGTAAGAAAGTGGGGGAAAAGGGAAAGAAAGGAAGGAGAAAAGACGAAAAAAAGTGGAAAAAGGGAAAAAAGGGAAGAAAGAGAAAGAAAATGGAGGAAAGGAAGTAAAAAATTGGAGGGGGGGGAAGTAAAAAAAGTGGGGGAAAAAAATAAGAAATGGGGGAAAGAAAAAGAAAGGGAAAAAAAAAGGAAGAAATGGAAGAAAGTGGAAGAAAGGGGAAAGGGAAAGTGGAGATGAAGAAAGAGATGTCCCCGGGGGGAAAAAGAAGCCCTTTAATTACCCGTGTATCAAAAAAATATTAAAAAGACGCTTTAATTAAGTCAAAGGACATCTGGGCGTCTCTTTTGTAAAGGGGGTTTTGTTTTTTTTCCTTTTTTTTTCCCCTTTCCTTCCTTTCATCCTCCTCCCCCTTTACTACTCCTTGCTTTCTTCTCCCCCTCCCCCTCTTCATTGTTCCTTCCCCCTCTGTGATGTGTCTTGCCCGGGTATGGGGGGGGGGGGAAAAAAGGGGAACTAGACCCCTTGTTTGTGGGGATTAAGGGAGAGGCTGCCAAGACTATGAAAAAAAAAAGGTTTTGCATAATAAAAAATTCCTCATATATTTTTGGGTTAATTTTATATAAAAAAAAATTCACTTTAATTATTTTTTTCTAAATTTAAATATAATGTTAAAAAAAATTGTGTTTTCTTTGTTTTAAAGTTAACTAAAAAAAAATTAAAGTGTTTTTTTTACTGATAAAAAGTTAACCCAAAACCATAAACATTTATTTATTGACTGAAAAATAATTAATGTGATTTTTTACATTATAAAAGTAACTAAAAAAAACAGTCTTGCATAAGTTGACTGAAAAATAAGAAAACATTTTTTTACCTTATAAAAAAGTTAATCAAAAAACAAAAAGGAAATTTTTTACTTTCGTAAAATAAAATTAAAACAAAATGTGTCTGTTGTCTTTTTTTTCCCCGTGCGGGTTATATTACATCCACCTTTTCTTGCCTCATTTCAACCAATTTTTTTCAGGAATGGCTAGGTCCAAAAAACCCCTGGAGAGGTTTTAAAATTTTTGGGGCAGGTTTATTGAAAAATTCAAACATTAAAAAATAAGTAATTTTCTGCAAATTTATGGTCTGTTTTTACTATATGAAAATGAGCACATGTCTTTAAAAAGTATCAAAAACAGGTAGAATATTGATAACGAGTGAACAGTAATACAAAGGTTTATGAGAGAGAAGAGAGAGAGGAGAGAGAGAGAGGAAGGGAGAGAGAGAAGAGAGAGGAGGAATAGAAGGAAGAGAGAGGAGAGAGAGAGAGAGAGAGAGAGAGAGGGAAAAAAGAGAAGAGAGGGGAAGAAAAGGGAGAGGAAAAGGGGGAGAGAGAAAGAGAGAGAGAGAGAGGAGGGAAGAAAAAAAAAGAGAGAGAGAGCACAAACATTTTTTTACCTATACCAAACCATTCGAACTGTCTGTCAGGTATTTATAACAAATAAAAAAAATATTTTATACCCTATAAAAATTTAAATATTTATATAATACTTCTATAACGTTTCAAGTATTGCAAAAAAAGCGTGATCTTCGTTTTATTGTACGAAATGTTTTTTATAGGGGGTTTTTTTTCATCAATTTTCTTTTTTTTTTTCCTATCTAAAAAAACAAAATTCCCGTGAGATTTACGCAATAAAAACAAATATTACACGGAAGAAATGCAAAAAAATATTAAAAAAACCCCCCCCCAAAAAAAAAAATTTCTTTTTGCGATCCTTTTTTCTTTTTTTTATTTTCCCTTTTCTTTCCTAGCGTAAAGAGGGCAGGGAAAGGGATGAGATGGGGACATGGGGACCCTTTTCTTCTCCTTCTCCCCCCTTTCCTCCCTCCTCCCTGGAACGATGGAACAAGTTCCCAAAAATGTTGTGGGAGCCACCAATAACTACATTCAAAAACAGACTTGCGCGCACTTTTTAGTAAAGGGTATTGATAGTGCAAATTTGATCTAGTCCCCCGTATCGATTATTGTATGGTAGGGGTAGTTGTGTTATATTTTTCATATCCTACATTCTGCACTACGAAACTTCCATGTTCCAATCTCTTTAGGGAAGGGTATCTTTTTCAACTGTTTTCTTACAAGTATTGATATTTTAGTAGTATGTATTTCAGCAGAAACCCCCGCTATGGCCCAAATAGCTTCCTGGTGTCTGTTATTCCTATGTAAACCTATGTAAATCCCCTTTAAGCCAGTACAATAACTTCTTTTTAAAAACGACTAGATGCGTACGTAAAGTAATAATGTGTTTTAATAATCCCCCCCGATTTTATTATATCGCCCCCGGATCGTTAGTGTTAGGGTTAGCATGGTAGCATACTTCATATTTTCCCCATTCTTCACACGAAACATCCTGTTCTTCTTCCTTAGGGACATGGTACCCTTTTTCCAGCTTTCCCTTAAATCATGTAGTTTGAAAGTAGTAGTTAGGTAGTTCAGCGATCCCCGTTAAGACCAATAAATCTAATGGGAAGTCGATGGCCTCCTCTATGACGAGTAAGTCATTTTAAAAAACAAAAATAACGACAAAATTATAGGGGAGATTCTAACCTACCTCGATAAACTGGAATAATAATTCTGTGATAGAGAAGTACGCGTTGTTGAATAAAAAACGAAGTATATTAATCGGGTGGTCCGTGAGCCTACAAGGGATAAATACCCTAGATTTTTTTTTCACTCCCGAACGGGGGGGATTGATTGATTACGCGATATAGTGAACATTTGGCAAAACAGTGACACGGGTTTAAACAATGGGGCAAAATTGCAATGTAGACATCACAAAAAATCGGTTTTAGTTCCCAAAAAATAAAGCAGTTTTCACGAAGATCAGGGGGGTACAAAGCGGGGTTTGAGGGGGGTTTGACCTACTAAACGGTAATAACCCCAAAAAAAGTTGTAATTTTATTCAAAAAATAAACCCCAAACGGTGGTTAAAAAAAACATTTTCCCCATGAAAGGAAAGTCTATAAACTAAAAAAACCATTTGGATGATAATGGTTTAAAAAAACTTTGGGCAGTAAGCGACGCCCGTAAAAGTTTAAAAAGCGATCAAATGCGGACTGCGATTCTAGAGAATAAAATACGAAAAAACTCGTTGCAAGGATTAATAGGACAAAAAAAGTGCGAGTAGAAAAAAAAAATTGAAAAGGAACCAAAAATCAAAACCCAAAAAGGTTCTTTCAATACGTTCGAATAAAAAAAACGCCCAAAACAATTTTGTTTTGGGCCACTGAAAGATAAAAAAACATTTGGGTAAATATAAAAAGGGGGCATGGCATTCGTACTCAATGAATATTTTAATTGCGGTTTTTTATTAAAGAAGACGAAGCTCCTTTACCAGAACCCAGAAACCCATGTAGCGGACCGAAAGTGATAGATTGGAAATAGGAGAGAAAACAGTAGACAAATATCAAAGTATTTGCAGAAACTCGCCCGAAAATCCGGGGGGTGGACAAAATTTGGCCCGCGATTACTTCGCGAATGTCACAGTCAATTTCGCTCCCATTAAAGAATTTAAATAAATCGTAAGGGACAAAAATTTTCCTAGTAGGGGAAAATTAGCAAATGTGACACCGATATTCAAGAAAGAGAGAAAGGCCCTGCAAGTAGTTTTCGCCCAAATTTTCAACGTCTGGATTGTTAAATATTTGAAAAATATTTTGGGGGGGAAAAAAAGGTCATTTTTCGAGAAAAAAATCAATACTAAACTCCCAGCATGGATTTCTAAATAAAAGATCCTGCTTAACAAAACACTCGATTTTTTAATGTCAATATTTAAATGGGACCTAAAATTCCCTCGGATGTAATTACCTTATTTCAGAAAGCCTTGATACGTTCCCCATAGCGACTGTTGACCCAAACAAGGGCCATGGCTTTGGAGAGCAAATTTTGTTCATGGATTGGCATTTGGGTTTCAAATCGTAAAAAAGGGTGTAATAAAAGGCGAGGGATTGATTGGTAGATGTTCTGGGGGTGCCTCAGGGGTCGGTCTTGGGCCTACTCTTTTTCTGATATTATTTAACGATTTGGACGCGGACTTGTATCTAAATACGAAATTTGCAGATACACCAAATTAGGCGGAAAACATATACTAAGAAAACTGGAAATACAAAGTGCTCCGAAAATATCAATTGGGGTGATAATGGCTTTAAAATTCAATTCCGATAAAAGTAAAAATAAGGGAAGGGAACGTAACCCCAAATTAAACAAATGCAAAAAAAAATCGTTAAAATAAGTATAGCAGAAAAGGATTTTGGTGTCATCATCATTGATCTAAAACCCGTCCGCATTGCCTAGCTGCCCGTAAAAAAGGGATATATGATTTGGGCTTTAAACCAACTTTGAACAAAAAACTCCGAAAGTAAACACAAATTTTACAGCCTTGGGTTTGGCCCCACTTGGAAATGCCTTCAATTTGGTCGCCCTGTTTCGTAAAAGATCAAACCAATTGGAATCATGCAAAGAAGAGCAAACCAAAATATTCCCTCTCGCGAAATTATCTTATGAAGAGAGACGCGGAAACTTTAAAATTTTTCCTTTAAAGGGTCTTGAATCCGTGGGGATTGAAGAAACTTTAAATCCTAAAAGAAATTTTTTCATTTAATCAAAGAACCTTTTGAGCTTTAACCCAAGTGACAACAAAAAAAAGGGTTTAAAACTAAAAGGGCAACGTTGCATCACCGATCCCGTAAAAATTATTCAATGTTAGAGTCGTTGATCGTGGAACAACTACCGCAAAGTGTCGAACCAGCACAATAACTACATTTAAAAACAGGCTTGACGCGCAATGTAAAATAAGGGGATTGATAGTGCGAATTCATATATAGTCCCCCACATTAGTTGTTGTGGTAGTGGGAGTTTATTTTAATTTTTTTATCCACATTCTGCACTATGAAAAATTTCCCTGTTCCATTCTCTTTGGGGAAAGGGTTATTTTCCAACTGTTTTTCTTACAAGTAGTTTATAGTTAGTAGATGTAGTGCAGCAGATCCCTCGTTATGGCCAATAGGGTTTCCCGGTGTCTGTTATTCCTATGTAATCGATATGTAATCCTCCTCCTCCTCCTCCTCCTCCTCCTCCTCCTCCCCCCTCCTCCCCCTCCCCTTCCTCTTCCCCCTCCCCTTTCCCCCCTCCTCCCCCCCCCCTCCTCCCCCCTCCTCCTCCTCTCTTCCCCCTACTGCAAACATGATGTAAAAGTCTATTGATTGCTTTTTTTTCTTTTTCTTTTATCAGCGGGTTTTTCACGTGTTGTCGGCGCGTCACAAAAACCCCCGGGGGGAAGGGAAAGGAAGGAGAGAAGGAAGGAAGAAGGAAGAATGAGGGAAGGGAAGGGAAAGGGGGGAGCGAAACTGGAGTGAAGGAAGGTAGGGAAAAGGGGGGAGGTAAGGAAGGAAAAACGGAGGGGGGAGGGGGGAAGGAAAAGGGGGAAGGAAGGGGAAAAAAGGGAAAGGGGGGAAAGGGAAAGGGAAAGGACGGAGGGAAGGGTTAAGGGGGGAAGGAAGGAGGACGAGGGGGGGAGGGAAAAAGGGAAAAGAGGAAAAAGGGGGAAAAGGGGGAAAGGGAAAAGGAGGGGGAAAAAGGAAAGAAGGGAAAGGGAAAGGAAAGGGAAGGGAAGAAGGAAAAGGAGGGAGCAGGGGGAAGGTTAAGATTCGAGTTGTTTTCGTCACCTTGCCTCACAACGATACCTAAGCGGGGAGATGGAAAGCCTTGGAGGATGAGTGTTGTTTTTGTTGGGGTTTTTGGATTTTTTGTCTTTTTTTTATTGCTGTTGTTTTTGTTGTTGTTTTTGCTGTTATTTTTTATTTTTTCGCTGCTTTGTTTTATTGTTTTTGTTTCTGTTTTGTTATTGTTGTTTAATGTTTTATATTTTTTTTGTTTTCTTTGTTTCCCTTTCGGTGACAGATAGCCCATACTCGTAAGTATAATATTTATTTATGATTTATTTTTTTTTATAAAAAGAACGAGGGTATTTTGAAAAAAAAGGGGGAAAAAGTATAAAAACCCACTTTTTATGAAACTCCATACTTTGAAAGGTCGCCAAAACATACATCAAAAACCATCAATTATTATTACACACTAATCATTTACTAACGTCAAATTACGTTTTTGGTGTACCCTACTGCACTCACTTAGAAATTACTTTTACGTTTTAGTGATGTTATACGGTACTTTTTTTCGAACATTATCTAAGGGTATCGAGGGTTTTTTGGGGGGGGGTTTAAAAGGTTGTTAAGGAAAGGGGGGGTTTAAAGGGAGTGAGGTTGGTACTATTAGTGTTTAGAAACAGTAATGAAAAGGGTGTTTTAGGGTTAAAATTTAAAATTAATTATAAATTTTTTTAAGTAACCTTAAAAAAATCCCATTTTTATTACTGTGATTTTTATTCCCAATATCAAGATAGCTATATCCCGGGAAGCTTGGGGGAGGTGAATGAGGGAGGTAGGTGAGATAAGATAAGATACTTTTAATTACTAGACATTTGAGGTACAAAAAAGGATATTATAACAAAGCGCCACCACGCCAGTACAACCTGGTGACTCAACCGCTGACCCAAAGCACAGGGAGCGTACACCCAATCACGTTCACCAACCATGCCAACCCGACGGGGAGGTATGTGCGGAAAGAGAGAAAAAGAGAAGAGGAAAGGGGGGAGGGCTCTATAGGTAGAAGATTAATGGATACAGGTCACTCTCCCCTTTTATTGAACCGCCATTAACACCACCTGCCCCTTGCAACTCTCTCTCTTTCTCTCTATTTCTCTCTCTTTCTCTCTTTTTCTCTCTTTTTCTCTCACACACACACCACAACCAACACACACACACCCAAAACACACAAACACACACAACACACACCACACACCACACACCACACCACACACCACCACACACACCAACAACACACACACACACACACAACACACACAAACACACACACACACACACACACACACACACCAAAAAAAGGCAAGAAAAAAAAAGGGGAATTATATCTCACTTAGCCTGCAAAGTTTGAAGGCCAACGAGAGAGAGAGAGAAGAGAAGAAAAGAGAGAGAGAGAGAGGAGGGGAAAAGAGAGAGGAGGGGAGAGAGAGAGGGGAGAGGGAGAGAGAGAAGAGAGGGGGAGGAGAGAAGAGAAGGAAGCAGACAACAGACAGACGACCGCCAAGACAACAACAGGACAGACAGACAGGAAGAAGAAGACAGACAGAAGACAGAAAAGACAGACCAACAGGACAGACAGGACAACAGACAGACAGGGGCAGACCAGAAGACAGACAGGGCAGACCAAAGACAGGGAAAAAAAAAACGAAACGACAGACAGACAGACAGACAGCAGACAGACAGACAGACAGACAGACAGACAGACAGACAGACAGACAGACAGACAGACAGACAGACAGACAGACAGACAGACAGACAGACAGACAGACAGACAGACAGACAGACAGACAGACAGACAGACAGACAGACAGACAGACAGACAGACAGACAGACAGACAGACAGACAGACAGACAGACAGACAGACAGACAGACAGACAGACAGACAGACAGACAGACAGACAGACAGACAGACAGACAGACAGACAGACACAGATATATACAGACAGACACCGACACATACGGACAAACACGGACAGACGCAGACAGACAAACACAGACAGACAGACACAGACAGACAGACACAGACAGACAAACACAGACAGACAGACAGACACAGACAGACAGACACAGACACAGACAGACAGACACATACAGACAGACACAGACAGATAGGCAGACACAGACAGACACAGACAGACACAGACAGACAGTGTGTATGAGAGAATGTCCTGGTAAAAAAAGTGTACAATCTCAACATCCATTCCTGACTGTGACACGCTAGGCAGGAAATGAAGATTGATTGATTGATTGATTGATTGTTTATTAGGCTTAACATAACATACATAAAGTTGATTATACATTAATAATTATATACAAGCCGCGGTCCATTGAGCCGAGACTCTTTATGGACCTGATGCCTTAGATTTTTTTAAATTACAACAGTCGTTGGAACAATGTATCGAATATGTTATAAAAAAATAAAAATAAAATATATATATATATAAATATGGGTTCATTTAAATTGTTATAATAAAAACAAATCAAAAGTAATAATAATATTAATAATAATAATAATAATAATAATAATAGTAATAAATTATAATAATATAAAAAATAATATAAATGATAATGATAGTTATATTTGAATAGATGGAGTCATGATTAGAGGTATTAACTATTTAGCTATCTTGCTGGTAATTTTCGAATATCTTGAGCTTAGTTTTGTATTTGAATGAATTGAGGGTTGGGATGTTTTTCATGTCATCTGGGAGTTGGTTCCACAGTTTTGCTGCTCTAAAAAGGACGTTTTGTTGTACATGTGTTGTCCTGCATAATGGGAGTCTGAGATCTTTGGGCCTTCGTGTATCAGTATTGTGGGAGAGGTATTTAAAATCATTATTTACTGGATGCCTATGGAGAGCTTTATGTACAAACAAATATGTCTGAAGAGATATAATGTCCTGAAATTTAAGTAGTTTGTATTTAACAAATATGGGATTAGTGTGGGCATATCTAAGTTGATGAAACATGATCCGGATTAGCTTTTTCTGAGCTATACAAATATCATCTATGTATGTTTTGTAAGCGCCTCCCCAAATTGCTGAACAGTAAATCATATGTGGATATGCAATGGATAGATAAATTTGTCTTAAGCAGTCTGAATTAATAACATTTCTTACCTGTATAATACACCAGATATTTAGAGATTTAGTTTTATCGCATTGAATTGTGGTTGCCAGTTAAATTTATTTACTAAGATAATCCAAAAAATTAGTTTCCTTACTCTTGAATTATATTATGTTAGATCTTATCTCATATCATAACAAAAGACAGAGAGACAGACAGACAGACAGACAGACAGACAGACAGACAGACAGACAGACAGACAGACAGACAGACAGAAAGATAAAGACAGAAACACAAGCATAGACTAATAGACGGAGAAACAGAAAGGGAGAAAGGGAGAGACAGATAGGTAGAGATAGAAATGCATAAAAACAGACAGACAGATAGAAGGATTGAAAGAGAGGAGAGGAGAGAGAAGAGAGGAGAGAGAGGAGAGAGAGGAGAGAGAAGAGAGGAGAGAAGAGAGGAAGAGAGAGGAGAGAATGAGAGAGAGAGAGAAGAGAGGAGAGAGAGAGAGAGAGAGAGAGAGAGAGAAATGCAGACAAAACAGACAGACAGACAGTCAGGTAGAACGATTGAAAGATAGATAGGCAGAGAGGGCAAGGGAGGAGGAGGGGGGAAGTGAAATGTCTTTATCATCCCGTTGAGTTTCTACGTTTGAATTCTCGGAAAAGCATTACAATTTATGTCCATGACTTTCTGGAGACTCGCATACATTAGTAAAACGACTCATATTGTGTCTGAAAATAATGACCAGGAAGGAAATTATACGTATACACTTATAATTCAAGGAAATTCGAGGTGCCTTAGAGAGAGAGAGAGAGAGAGAGAGAGAGAGAGAGAGAGAGAGAGAGAGAGAGAGAGAGAGAGAGAGAGAGAGCGAGAGCGAGAGCGAGAGCGAGAGCGAGAGCGAGAGAGAGACAGAGAGAGAGAGAGAGAGAGAGAGATACGATAAGATAAGATACTTTGATCCTATCTAGACACTTTGCGAGTACTAACTACCAGGTTATTGACAAGCGTAATACATTGCATGCAAAAATACCTGTTCCAAAGCTGTTACAAAGATAGACACATACCTGTTAGGTATGAAAGGTTAGAATAGAAATAGAGAGAGAGAGAGAGAGAGAGAGAGAGAGAGAGAGAGAGAGAGAGAGAGAGAGAGAGAGAGAGAGAGAGAGAGAGAGAGAGAGAGAGAGAGAGAGAGAGAGAGAGAGAGAGAGAGAGAGAGAGAGAGAGAGAGAGAGACTACCTAGAAATACAACATCATATGACAGAGAAAGAGAGAGAAAGAGAAAATAAAAGAAACCTGCACATATGAACCGCATCCTTCATGTGAGAGAGTTAGCAGGATAGGAGGAAGCAAGGAAGGAAGGAAGGAGAGGTAGGCATAAAGGAAAGAGAAGCTGGCTATTATCCCGCCAGCACTGCTAAGACACACAGCCGCGGGAAGATAGAGCTGGGTCTGTCATCTCTATGGCTGGAAGGTCTTATCTTGAAATTTTCCTCGCGGCTGGTTGAGAGAGAGAGTGAGTGAGTGAGTGAGTGAGTGAGTGAGTCAGTGAGTTAATGAGTGAGTGAGTGAGTGAGACAGACAGACAGACACACAGACAGACACATATATAAAGACAGAGAGAGACAGAAACCTACTGCATACAAATACACCATATGAATGATACAGACAGACAGACAGACATAAGAAAAAATAGAGGCAGACAGACATACAAAGACAAGGAAAAAGAATAATATAATAAATAAACCATAATATTATATATATATATATTTTATAAAATAGAGAGAGAGAGAGAGAGAGAGAGAGAGAGAGAGAGAGAGAGAGAGAGAGAGAGGGGAGAGAGAAGAGAGAGAGAGGAGAGAGAGAGAGAGAGAGAGAGAGAGAGAGAGAGAGAGAGAGAGAGAGAGAGAGGAGAGTGAGAGTGAGTGAGTGAGTGAGTGAGTGAGTGAGTGAGTGAGTGAGTGAGTGAGTGAGTGAGTGAGTGAGTGAGTGAGTGAGTGAGTGAGTGAGTGAGTGAGTGAGTGAGTGAGTGAGTGAGTGAGTGAGTGAGTGAGTGAGTGAGTGAGTGAGTGAGTGAGTGAGTGAGTGAGTGAGGGAGTGAGTGAGTGAGGAGGAGTGAGTGAGTGAGTGAGTGAGTGAGTGAGTGAGTGAGTGAGTGAGTGAGTTGAGTGAGTGAGTGAGTGAGTGAGTGAGTGAGTGAGTGAGTGAGTGAGTGAGTGAGGAGTGAGTGAGTGAGTGAGTGAGGGAGTGAGTGAGTGAGTGAGTGAGTGAGTGAGTGAGTGAGTGAGTGAGTGAGTGAGTGAGTGAGTGAGTGAGTGAGTGAGTGAGTGAGTGAGTGAGTGAGTGAGTGAGTGAGTGAGTGAGTGAGTGAGTGAGTGAGTGAGTGAGTGAGTGAGTGAGTGAGTGAGTGGCTTTTTTCTTTTTTTTTCTTCAGATATCATAATTATCATACATAGATATAATGATCACAAGCATTGGTCCATTGAGCCGAAGCTCTTGTATGGACTTGATGCTTAAACATGTATGTGTGGGCAGACGTAGCTTTTCGTAAGGCCTAATATATTAACACTAACATACAACGGAAAAACCCCCAACTATATGTACATATATACGTACATAAACATAGTTTTGCATGATTATCATTAATCATTATATAACAAAAACAAAACGAAATAATAATTATAGCAGTAAAAATAAAAAATAGTAATAATAATAATAATGATATTATTGATATAATAATAATAATAATAATAACAATAATAATAATTATAATAGCAAAACTAATAATAATAATTATTCATCAATGATGGAAACAATGTTAATAATAATGATAAAAGTAATAATAAAGATAATAATAATGATAACTATTAACAGTGTTAAAAATTATAATAGAATACCAATAATAATTATGATAATAATAATAAAGATGATAATAACAATAATGATAGGAATAATAATGGCTGTGAAACTGCAAATTTCATAGCAGCTTTAGAATATGCATAACTCAAAATATTAGAAATTTACTGATACTATAGCAAGATAGTAATAAAAATAATAATACAGATAACAATATTAATCATGATATTGATAATATTAATGATAACAAAAATAACTGATATAAACACTGATCTCTATAAGGGATTAGAATATGAAAATAAAAGTGATAATTATGATAATAATGATAGCAATAATCATATTAATAATAATAATAATAATAATAATAATAATAATAATAACGATACAAGCAAAAAAATAATAAAGATAGTAGCAATAATAGTAATGACAACAATAACAACAGTATTTGCAATTATAGACACATTGGTAAAGTATGACTTCATGTGACTTTCTGAGAGAGAGAGAGATAGAGAGAGAGAGAGAGAGAGAGAGAGAGAGAGAGAGAGAGAGAGAGAGAGAGAGAGAGAGAGAGAGAGAGAGAGGAAAAGAGAGAGAGAGAGAGAGAGAGAGAGAGAGTAGAGAGAGAGAGATAGAGAGAGAGAGATGAAAATTATGAGAAGAAGAGAGACACAGAGGTTATGAGATAGAAGAGAGAGAGAGAGAAAACTTGGGAGAGAGAGAGAGAGAGAGAAAACAAAGAAGAGAGAGAGAGAGATAGAGAAAGAAGACGAGAGAGAGAGAAAGAACAGAGGCAGAGTAGAGAGAGGAAGAGAATGAGAGAGAGAGAGAGACAGAGAGAGGAGAGAGAAGATGGAGAGAGAGAGAGAGAGAGAGACGAGAGAGAGAGAGAGAAGAGAGAGAGAGGAGAGAGAGAGAGAGAGAGAGGAAGATTGAGAGAGAGAGAGAGAGAAGAGAGAGAGAGAGAGACTGAGAAGAGAGGAGAAGAGAGAGAGAGAGAGAGACGAGAGAAGATGAGAAGACGAGAGAGAGAGCAGAGAAGAAGAGAGAGAGAGAGAGAGAGAGAGAGGTAATTAAAGCTCTTCCACTCTATAAGGGTAAGGTTGCATGCAGGATGAACGACGTACCCACACTGGTCAGGTTTGGAAAGGGAAAGAGAGAGGAGAGAGAGGAGAGGAGAGAGGAGACGAGAGACGAGAGAGAGAGAGAGAGAGAGAGAGAGAGAGAGAGAGAGGAGAGAGAGAGAGAGAGGGGAGAGATGAGAGAATATTATTTGATCCTATCTAGACACTTTGAAAGTACCAACGACAAGGTTATTGACTATACAAAGCGCCACCACGCCAGGACGAACCTGATGGGCACGAACCGCTGAGAGAGAGAGAGAGAAACAAAGTCAGAGAGAGAGAGAGATAGAAACAGAAAGACAGAGAGAGAGAAAAACAGAAAGGCAGAGTGAAAAGCAGAAAGACAGAGAAAGAAACAGAAAGACAGAGACAGAGAGAGAAGAATAGAAAGACAGAGACAGAGAGATATAAACAAAGACAGAGACAGAAAGAAACAGAAAGACAGAGACAGATATAAACAGAAAGACAGAGACAGATAGAAGCAGAAAAAAAGATATAGAGAGAAACAGAAAAACAGAGACAGAGAGAAACAGAAAGACAGAGACAGATAGAAACAGAAAGACAGAGACAGATAGAAGCAGAAAGACAGATAGAGAGAGAAACAGAAAAACAGAGACAGAGAGAAACAGAAAGACAGAGACAGATAGAAACAGAAAGACAGAGAGAGAGAGAGAGAGAGAGAGAGAGAGAGAGAGAGAGAGAGAGAGAGAGAGAGAGAGAGAGAGAGAGAGAGAGAGAGAGAGAGAGAGAGAGAGAGAGAGAGAGAGAGAAATATAAATAGGAAGACGGATAGAGAGAGAAACAGAAAAACAGAGATAGAGAGAAACAGAAAGACAGAGACAGATAGAAACAGAAAGACAGAAAGAGAGAGAAACAGAAATACATATACAGATAGAAACAGAAAGACAGAGAGAGTGAGAAACAGAAAGACAGAGAGAAACAGAAGGACAGAGAAAGAAACAGAAAGACAGAGACAGAGAGAGAAGAATAGAAAGACAGTGGCAAAGCAATAAAAACTAAGACAAAGACAGAGAAAGACAGATAAACAAAGACAGACAGAAAGACAGACAGAGAGAAACAGAAAGAGAGAGAGAGAGAGAGAGAGAGAGAGAGAGAGAGAGAGAGAGAGAGAGAGAGAGAGAGAGAGAGAGAGAGAGAGAGAGGAAGGAGAGAGAGAGAGAGAGAGGAGAGAGAGAGAGAGAGAAGAGAGAGATGAGAGAGAGAGAGAGAGAGAGTACCTAGAAATTCACCATTTGACAGAGGAAGACAGAGAAAATAAAAGAAATCTGCACATATGAACCGCATCCTTCATGTGAGAGAGTGAGCAGGATAGGAGGAAGCAAGGAAGGAAGGAAGGAAGGAGAGGTAGGCATAAAGGAAAGAGAAGCTGGCTATTATCCCGCCAGCACTGCTAAGACACACAGCCGCGGGAAGATAGAGCTGGGTCTGTCATCTCCATGGCCGGAAGGTCTTATCTTGAGATTTTCCTCGCGACTGGTTGAGAGAGAGAGTGAGTGAGTGAATGAGTGAGTGAGTGAGTGAGTGAGTGAGTGAGTGAGTGAGTTAATGAGTGAGTGAGTGAGTGAGACAGACAGACAGACAGACAGACAGACCTATATATAAAGACAGACAGAGACAGAAACCTACTGCATACAAATAAACCATATGAATGATACAGACAGACAGACAGACAGAAGAAAAAATAGAGACAGACAGACATACAAAGACAAGGAAAAATATAAATATAATAAATAAAATATATATATATATATATATATATATAGAGAGAGAGAGAGAGAGAGGAGAGAGAGAGAGAGAGAGAGAGAGAGAGAGAGAGAGAGAGAGAGAGAGAGAGAGAGAGAGAGAGAGAGAGAGAGAGAGGGAGACGAGAGAGGAGAGAGAGAGAGAGGGGAGAGAGAGAGAGAGAGAGAGAGAGAGAGAGAGAGAGAGAGGAGAGGAGGAGAGAGAGAGAGAGAGATAAGATAAGATTTTCATCCTATCTAGACACTGTGCAAGTACCAACTACAAGGTTATTGACTATACAAAGCGCCGCCACGTCAGCACGAAGTAGGCGGACTCGAACCGTTGACCGAATGCACAGGGACGCTGCACAGTGCGGGCTCACGTCTCTACCAACCTTGCCATCGTGACGGCAAGAGAGAGAGAGAGAGAGAGAGAGAGAGAGAGAGAGAGAGAGAGAGAGAGAGAGAGAGAGAGAGAGAAGTTTATTTAAAGGCTCTTCCACCTCTATTAGCAGGGTAAGGTTGCATGCAGGATTGGTAACGACGTACCCTCACTTGGTCACGTGTCTTGGAGGGAAGGGAAGAAAGAGAGTAAGAGAGAGAGAGAGAGAGAGGAGAGGAGAAGAGAGAGGAAGGGGGAAGAGAGAGAGAGAGAGAGAGAGAGAGAGATTCAGATTCAGATTCAATACTTTATTCACAATTGAATTAACATTTGTGAAAAAGACTGTTTCGAGATAACAGTCTTATCTCAGGATACATAATATTAGCTGATGATAGTACTAGTACATTAATACGATGGACAATATTGTTGTTTTAGTAAGCTTCACATTTTTGTTTTGTTTTGTTTTGTTCTTCCTTAGATTAATCATCTAATGGTACAGAATTCTGGATGTGCAGTTAGTGTTTGTGGGAGGAGACTAATGAAGTGAATTGCAAGTTCAGCAAGGGTGGGTGTGGGCACAGAATACTGTTGTCTTTGGCGGGTAACGCAGCCACAGTCACGAAGGTAGTGAGCAAGTGTGTGCCCATCCTCAGTAGCGCACAGCCTACAGCGACGCCCTTCCTCCGGCGTGTTGATGCCAATTTCCCACCCAATAAGGGTACCAAGTTTGATCCTGGATCTCACCACCTCGCACAACCGACTTAGGTGTGGTGGGAGCAGGCACCCAGCGGCCACATCGGTGTACCACCGGGCACTCGTGCTGCCGCAGCCAGCCTCCTGTTCGTGCACCCTCCGTCTCTGTGCTTCCGCCCGGCGCCTCACAGTGCCCCTCAGCTGTCGGAGGGTCCTGGGAATAACGACAGTCACTGCTTCATTCATGGTCGCCTGCTTGGCCAAGGCGTCTGCTTCCTCATTGCCTGTAATGCCAACATGGGAGGCGACCCATGTGATAGTAACGCTCCTGCCCATGTTGTGAATGGCCTTGACTGCCGCACGAATGGCGTGTGTCAGGTGGGTATTCTCAGTGCCCTGCTTGTTGATGCAGGCTATGGCAGTCATGGAGTCCGTGACGATGAGGGTGTTGAGGGTTGGGCGGTTGGGCGTGATCCAGAGCCATAGATATGGCTGTCAGTTCATTTTGCGTGGAGGATGAGAAATCCGAGGTTCGCGCAGAGGCTGTGTGTACGCGGCGGGTGGCAGTGGCGACAGGATCCTCGCCACCCATTTTGCACACAAAGGCTGCGCCTGACCGTCCTTCGGCAGGATCTGTAGATCCGTCGGTGTAGTACACTGCTGCGTATGGCTCCCTGACGCCTTGTATGTTTTGCAGACCTTCCTGCCTCAGTTCCACGGGTAGGCAGTCACTTTTCTTTCGCCGCGGGGGCCTGACAACTGTTGTGATGAGTGTGGGCCTCCCACGGGGCCGTGGCGTTACGCTCCAGAGGAATGACGGCAGTATTTAGGGCCTCCCAGGCGACACCAGAGTGTTGTAGTGTCTCTATCGCCGTCTTAAGCCACCTGCCTTGACCTCGGTGACCTTCATGAGGGTTTGTGAAGCTGAGTGTGGACGTCATCGGGATGGTCGGCTCTGATGTATGATTTTATGAGGAATTTGGCCCGTCATAACTTTCAATCTTGCTGTCAGTGATGACACTTGGGTCTCCGCCCTCATGTTTCAGTCTTGGGTCCATTTCGGTGCTCCCAAGATTGTCCTCAGCGCCTCATTCTGTATTGTTTCAAGAGATTTCGCATCTGTAGTGGTGATAGTAGGAGAACAGGACTGGCATAATCAACAAGTGAACGTACCAAGGATTGTATGCGCTCAGGATCACGGTGCCTGAAGCTCCCATTCCCTTCCATGACATCGCCCTCAATATCCTATTCCTTGCCCTGTATTTGTCCTTCAGATGCTGGATCTCAGCCTTGCAAACCGTTGTTACGGGCAACAATGACGCCAAGATAACGCTGCGTCGCTACCCACTCTACGTTTTGACCTTGGAGTCGTAGTGTGTCCAGGGGGCGTTCCTTGTCTTGGCCATAGCTTTGGTCTTGGTCTGAGATATGGTGAAGCCAATTTCCTCACATTTGTCCGTTAGAAGGTTTAGTGATTCATGCATGGTAGTGGTGGAGTCTCTGCCCGTCGTCTGCAGAACAACGTCATCAGCATACCCGATGTGCTGTGTCCCCTCCGGGTAAGGGAGTCTGGCAAGCACGTTCATCAGGATATTAAACAGTGTAGGATGATGACTCCTCCCTGTGGCGGTCCATTGTCTAGCCTCATGTAATCAGAGGCTTTCCCCTGAAATATAACACGGGCCTTTCTGTCGAGAGGTATGCTGCACCCATAGGAGGAGCTTGCCTTTCACTCCCAATTTTGTGAGCTCAGCGAGGATTGGCAGTGGTTGTGCCCCTGTCAAATGCTTTTTCTATATCAAGAAAACACAGCTGTCTTGGCCTTGTCATTTGCATAGTAGTTGGCGAGGCAGTTGGCAGTGCTCCTGTGCTTGACAAAGCCATTCACACCTGTATCCAAGTGCCCGATTTGTAGGTGAGCCGGCTAAGTAATATGCGTTCCAGCATCTTACATAAGGTTGAAGTGAGGCTGATGGGGCGAAACTGGTTGTCTGCGCTGGTTTGGGACAGGAATGATATTAGCTGTTGTCCATTCCTTAGGTAGCGTCCCTGGGAGAAAGGACATGTTAAAGAGCTGCAATAGAGGGTCACCCCCGACATTGCAGACAGCATTCAGCATGGAGTAGGTTATGCCGTCCTCACCAGGCGCTGTGTCAAACCCCTCGTTTTCTGCGCCCTGAGCATCTCCTCCCTCGTGATGGGTCATCAGTGTTATCCGATAGTAGCGTGGCCGCAGTGACTGCAGCCAGCTCGCCGGATCAAGGTTGGTCTTGGCTACTTTGATGTTAGGAGGCAGATTAGTATTCGCTGATCGCTCGGGTAGTCCCTCATGAGCTCAGACGCCTTCCTCGCCGGGTCAGGGTGAGCGGGAGGTTTCGAATGTTTGCCTCCAATGCGGTTGACGTGCCTCCACACCTGGGTCATGTTGGTGGCGTGAGTCAACCTTCCCGTAAAACTGCAGCCATTTCTCCTCACGAATAAGGGCCCAATTGGTCTCTGGCATACGAAGCCCAATCCATGAAGGTGGCGTCTGCTCTCGTCAGTCCTGGTGTGGTGGTGGATTCTTTTTGAGCTGACGAGATACTTTGTTAAGGAACTTAATTTGCTGTCATAGTACCAAAGATGTTTCTTATTAGGGTTAAACTTATTTTTCCCTTGGCGGGGTGTGGAGGCATCAGCTGCATCATGAATGGCGCGAGTGAGGTCTTCAGCAAAGTCTTGCACAGAGACGGGAACAGGATACGAAGCATACCAGGTGTTTAAATGTTCCGTGAATAACTTCCAATCAGCCTTCCTCGTTATCCATTTGTTCTCGGAATTGCTGGTACGTCACACACCTGGGCAAGTAAATTGTGACACCTGTGCCCAGTGGTCACTCATAAGTTCATGAACGCCGCAAACACTGGGTGAGATGGCCACTGTCATTGACTGTCAGGGTAAGGTCAAGTCTCCCTCCCGCTATGTGAGTGGGTTGTGATGCGGCCGTAGAGCTTCAGCTCTTCAAAGTCCTCCAGCATGTGGATGATGTGGCGCCCACGAGGATTACTGCCGCCGCCACTCCAAGGCTCTAAGAGTGGATGATGGGCATTATAGTCACCACTCAGCACGAGTAGCCGTCTTTGGTTATTCTCCAATGTACGGTAGCAAGTCGAGTTGTGATCTCTGCCTGCAGTACACATTACACACGTCCACCTTAGTGGACCTGGGCCATAGTAGCGTGACGCACAGCGAGTCCACTTGTTCCCGAGGTGTGGAGGGGCAAGCATCAGGGTGGCTGGGAGGTCCTTCCTGACAAGGGTGATAAGTCCTCGTGATCCTCCCTGGTGGAGGGGTTGAGAGAGAGAGAGAGAGGAGAGAGGGGAGAGAGGAGGAGAGAGAGAAGAGAGAGAGAGAGAGAGAGAGAGCGAGCGAGAGAGAGAGAGACGAGAGAGAGAGAGAGAGAGAGAGAGAGAGAGAGAGAGAGACGAGAGAGAGAGAGGAGAGAGAGAGGAGAGGAGAGAGAGAGAGACGAGAGAGAGAGAGAGAGAGAGAGAGGACCGAGAGAGAGAGAGAGAGAGAGAGAAGCGAGAGAGATGAGAGAAAGGGGAGAGAGAGAGGAGAGAGAGACGAGGAGAGAGAGAGAGAGAAGACGTTTGGGGACAATACCCTTGCCATCAAGGACTCCATCAACATCCTGGGGGTGGAGGTTGACTCCAGGCTCCGCTTTGACCGCCACCTGGAGACAGTGGCACGTCAAGGCTCCCTGAGAGTGACTCTCCTGCGCCGAGTAAGGCACCTGCTCGACGCTGACGGCCTCATGCGGCTGTATAAGGCCAAGTGAGGCCCGTCATGGAGTACAGTCCTCTCACCTGGATGAGTAGTGCCCAGTCCCACCTGTCATGCTGGACAAAGTGCAGAGGCGTGCTGAGCGCCTCATACACCAACCGACGACCAACATCACTGGGAACGTCGCCCGCGGCAACAGTGGCAGCAGCAGCAGCGACGACAACAACAACAACATCATCTGCAGCTCCAACAACACTAGCAACAACAGCAAAAACAACGACTACAGCAGGAGCAGTGGCGGGATGATCCCCGCTCCTAGCTTGACAGCCTGGGGCACTGGAGGAGAGTCGGTGCACTCACAGTGTTGCACAAGGCCCAGGTGCAACACTCTTCCCACCTTGCAGGACTTCGGGTCCCGTGGAGGAGGTCAGAGCGCGCTACGAGGACAGTAGTGTCAGGTGATCTCCTCCTCGAGGCCCCGAGGACCCACACCGTGATGGGCCAGCGAGCCTTTACATGGGCCACGGCGACTCTGTGGAACACCTTCACGGTTGAGGTAGATGTCTTGGCCATGAACACCCAGCAGGTGAAGGTGGCGGCCCACAGATGGTGCCGCTCACATCCGCCCCAGAGCCCGTAAGGCGTAACACAGTGTCGTGCCAATAGTGATACATAGTGACACACACACATAGTGACACACATTGACTCAGTGACAGAGTGTACGTGTAAATAGTGCGCCTGAAAAGTGCCTGTGACGGACAGTGACCCTCAGTCTGTAACAATTTATATTTAGTTTATTCTATAAGGCATAGCTTTCAGATAGATGTCCCCGGGACAGGGGACATCTTTAGCTTCTGCCACCCATTGGCTTCAACAACCTCTTTGCTATTTGTAGCCATGTATACCATGTCAGTTGTTTAAATAAAAAAAAAAAAAAAAAAAATATTCTTTGATCCTATCTAGACACTTTGCAAGTACCAGTGACAAGGTTATTGACTATACAAAGCGCCACCACGCTAGGACGAACCTGATGGGCACGAACCGCTGAGGAGATAGAAAAAACAAAGTCAGAGAGAGAGAGATAGAAACAGAAAGACAGAGTAAGAGAGAAACAGAAAGACGGAGTGAAAACAAAAACAGAGAAAGAAACAGAAAGACAGAGACAGAGAGAGAAGAATAGAAAGACAGAAACAGAGAGATAGAAACAAAGACCGAGACAGAGAGAAACAGAAAGACAGAGACAGATATAAACAGAAAGACAGAGACAGATAGAAGCAGAAAGACAGATAGAGAGAGAAACAGAAAAACAGAGACAGAGAGAAACAGAAAGACAGAGACAGATAGAAACAGAAAGACCGAAAGAGAGAGAAACAGAAATACAGATAGAAACTGAAAGACAGAGACAGATAGAAACATGGCAGGTCGACCTCGCCCAGGATAAAACACAGGTCATGCTGATCTCCCGGCGACATCACCCCCCAGCCACCCCTATCCCACCCATTCTTCTGGACGGGAAGGTGTTGCCCTTGCAGCCGACGGTCAACATTCTCGGCGTTGAGGTGAACAGCACCCTCTTCTTAACCAGCCACGTCAGGAAGACAGCCTCCAAGGCCGCAGGCAGGTTGAACTGCGTCAGGCGCGTCTCCCACCTCCTTGACGCTCGGGGTGTCACAACCCTTTATGTGGCCCTAGTCCGCTCCCTCATGGAGTACGCCACCCTGACTTGGTCATCCTGCCCCACCTCGTGCCTTGGTCTCCTAGACAAGGTACAAAACCGTGCCCAGCGGCTCATCTCCCTGAAGGCAGCACCAAAGATGCAACTCGCCCCCCTACAGCCCCTACAGCACAGGCGAGACGTGGCCGGCCTGTGCGTTACGTACAAAATCCTCAAGCAGGGGCGCCCCGCACCTCGTTATACCGGCAGCCTTTGGGCGACACCTCACCCATACTCCACCAGGGACGCCCCACAAGAGGGACCAACAACTCATTGTTCCCTTCGCCAGGACAGCGACCTTCTTCCGCTCCTTCCTGCCGCGATACAGCAGGCTATGAAACCGTGTAGTGCGTCAGAGTGACATGCACCAGGCCGCCACACTCCACATCTTTCAAATGTGCAGTGAATTTCCTGGTGATTTCCATCTAGACATAATTTGTAAACTTATGACAACCTAGTAAATGTGCAAACTAAGATAGTTATCGGCACCTCACCGGGAACTTTTAGCTGTAAAATAATATCAGATGGTTAAAAAAAAAAAAAAAAAAAAAAAAAAAAAAAAAAAACTGAAAGACAGAATGAGTGAGAAACAGAAAGACAGAGAGAAACAGAAAGACAGAGAGAGTGAGAAACAGAAAGACAGAGAGAAACAGAAAGACAAAGAGAAACAGAAAGACAGAGAAAGAATCAGAAAGACAGAGACAGAGAGAGAAGAATAGAAAGACAGAGACAAAGAAATAGAAACAAAGATATAGAAAAAGAAAGACAGAAAAATAAAGACAGAAAGAAAGACAGACAGAGAAACAGAAAGAGAGAGAGAGAGAGACGAGAGAAGAGGAGAGAGAGAGGAAAAGGAGAGAGAGGAGAGAGAGAGAGAGGAGAGGAGAGGGGAGGAGAGAGAGAGGAGAGAGAGAGAGAGAGAGGGCGAGAGAGCGAGAGAGAGAGAGAGAGAGAGACTACTTAGAAATGCACCATATGACAGAGAAAAAGCGAGAGAAAATAAAAGAAACCTGTACATATGAATCGCATCCTTCATGTGAGAGAGTGAGCAGGATAGGAGGAAGCAAGGAAGAAAGGAAGGAAGGAGAGGTAGGCATGAATGAAGGAGAAGTTGGCTATTATCCCGCCAGCACTGCTAAGACACACAGCCGCGGGAAGATAGAGCTGGGTCTGTCATCTCCATGGCTGGAAGGTCTTATCTTGAGATTTTTCTCGCGGCTGGTTGCGAGAGTGAGTGAGTGAGTGAGTGAGTGAGTGGGTGAGTGAGTGAGTGAGTGAGTGAGTTAATGAGTGAGTGAGTGAGTGAGACAGACAGACAGACAGACAAACAGACACATATATAAAGACAGACAGAGACAGAAACCTACTACATACAAATAAACCATATGAATGATACAGACAGACAGACAGACAGAAGAAAAAATAGAGACAGACAGACATACACAGACAAGGAAAAAGAATAATATAATAAATAAACCATAATAGAGAGAGAGAGAGAGAGAGAGAGAGAGAGAGAGAGAGAGAGAGAGAGAGGAGAGAGAGAGAGAGAGAGAGAGAGCCAGCTTGGAAACAGTTAAGAATCTCGACGTGCCCGGAAAATATAAAATGAAAAGAGGCAGAGGAATTATAACCTTGGAAATCCTTGACGCTATTAAGGTGAAGGCAGTTCCCGGGGATCTAGGTCAAGGGTCCGGCGGCTGATGGAACCCTGGCCTTGAGGAGGAACTGAGGGCACCTTCATCCTGCCTGGGGGTCTTGAGGATAGATAGACAGACATACAAGACATATAAATAAAAGAAAGATAGACAGATAAGGACGGATAGACAAAGACATATATAAAACAGTGAGACAGATATGAGAAAGAAGATAGATAGACAGAGAGAGAAAGAGAGTGAGACAGAAGAGTGAGACAGAAAGTCAGAGAGACAGGTAAATATAAAGAAATATTTGGGAGATAGAGGGGAAAATTGATTTTACATAGAGACAAAAATAAAAAAGGAAAGTAGATACAGACAGAAAGACATAAAAAGGCATGTAAACAGTAAGATAGATATTTAGACCAAAGACTACTATTATACAGTAGTCTTTGGTTAGACATATAAAAGTTTGACAGACAGAAAGACATATAGGGCAAGATTATTCTGGAACGAATACAGATAGACAAAAAAATCTAAACAGAGAGAGGGCATAAGCAGAAAGTAAGAGGCAAGATAAGGACAGGTAGACAGAAAGATAGACAGAAAATCAAAATGAAAGATAGAAAGACAGATATATAGATAGACAGAAAGACAGATAAATAGATAGAGACATAACAATTGAAAGAAAGATGCAGATAAGGAAGATAGACAGAAAAATTTAGGGAGGACAGTGAATGGAAAGAAAAATAGTTAGATAAGGACAGATAGACAGACAGAAAGAGTTATAGGACAGACAGAGAGGCATGGAAACAGAAAGAATATTAGATGGACAGATAAGGACAGATAGACATAAATATAATATTGAAAGAAAAAGAGACAGACAATCAGAAAAAAAGATAGCTAGACAGGCAGACAAAACAGGTTGATGGATAACAGACAGACAAAGATAGAGACAGTGACATAAAAAGAGTGATAGATAGACATTTGAAAGAGACAGAGTAAACATATAGATAGAAAGACATATAGACAGACAAAGACAAACAGAAATAAAATTTGTTAAACATAAAAAGGCTGACAATTAAGAGACAGATAGACAGGGACAAAGACGGGCAGACATGGAAAAAGACAAAGAGACAGAGAGACGGAGTCACAGAAAGACAGACAGAATAGAGGANTTTTGAATGATTAATACAGACAAGACAGACAGACAGATAATTAAAACAAAACGATATCATACAATCCATATAAATCAAAGAAAAGGAAAATCAAAAAAAAAAAGATAAAAAAAAATAAAAATAAATAAATTAATAAAATATAATTATAGTATATATTAATAATTATATAAAATTTTAAATAATAATGAGAGAGAGGAGAGAGAAAAAGAGAGACGAGACAAAGAGAGAGAGAGGGGGAGAGAGAGAGAGAGAGAAAGAGAGGAGACGAGAGAGGATGAGAGAGAGAGAGAGAGAGAGAGAGAGAGAGGGGAGAGAAGAGAAGAGGGGAGAGAGAGAGAGAGAGGGGAGGAGAGAGAGAGAGAGAGGGAGAGAGAGAGAGAGAGAGATAAGATAAGATTTTCATCCTATCTAGACACGTGCAAGTACCATACAAGGTTTTGACTATACAAAGCGCCGCCACGTCAGCACGAAGTAGGCGGACTCGAAACCGTTGACCGAATGCACAGGGACGCTGCACAGTGCGGGCTCACGTCTCTCCCAAACCCTTTGGCCATCGTGACGGGCAAGAGAGAGAGGAGAGAGAGAGAGAAGAGAGGAGAGAGAGAGAGAAGAGAGAAGAGAGAGAGAGAGGAGAGAGGGGAAGTTTTTTTAAAAGGCTCTTCCACCTCTATTAGCAGGGTAAGGTTGCATGCAGGATTGGTAACGACGTTACCCTCACTTGGTCACGTGTCTTGGAGGGAAGGGAAGAAAGAGAGTAAGAGAGGGGAGAGGAGAGAGAGAGAGAGAGAGGAGAGGAGAGGGGAGAGAGAGAGAGAGAGATTCAGATTCAGATTCAATACTTTTATTCCCCATTGAATTAACATTTGTGAAAAAGACTGTTTCGAGATAACAGTCTTATCTCAGGATACATAATATTAGCTGATGATAGTACTAGTACATTAATACGATGGACAATATTGTTGTTTAGTAAGCTTCACATTTTTTTTTGTTTTGTTTTGTTCTTCCTTAGTTTAATCATCTAATGGTACAAAATTTCCCTGGATGTGCAGTTAGTGTTTGTGGGAGGAGACTAATGAAGTGAATTGCAAGTCAGAAAAGGGTGGGTGTGGGCACAGAATACTGTTGTCTTTGGCGGTAACGCAGCCACAGTCACGAAGGTAGTGAGTCAAGTGGGGTGCCCATCCTCAGTAGCGCACAGCCTACAGCGACGCCCTTCCCCCGGCGTGTTGATGCCAATTTCCCATCCAAAAGGGTTACCCAATTTTGATCCTGGATCTCACCACCTCGCACAACCGACTTAGGTGTGGTGGGAGCAGGCACCCAGCGGCCACATCGGTGTACCACCGGGCACTGTGGCTGCCGCAGCCAGCCCCCTGTTCGTGCACCTCCGTCTCGTGCTTCCGCCCGGCGCCTCACAGGCCCCTCAGCTGTCGGAGGGTCCTGGGAATAACGACGTCACGCTTCATTCATGGTCGCCTGCTTGGCCAGGCTTCGCTTCCTCATTGCCTGTAATGCCAACATGGGAGGCGACCCATGTGATAGTAACGCTCCTGCCCATGTTGTGAAGGGCCTTGACTGCCGCACGAATGGCGTGTGTCAGGTGGGTATTCCCCCCAGTGTCCTGCTTGTTGATGCAGGCTATGGCAGTCATGGAGTCCGGGGACGATGAGGGTGTTGAGGCTGTGGGCGGTGTGGGCGTGATCCAGAGCCATAGATTGGCTGTCAGTTCAGTTTGCGTGGAGGATGGAAAATCCGAGGTTCGCGCAGAGGCTGTGTGTACGCGGCGGGTGGCAGTGGCGACAGGATCCTCGCCACCCATTTTTGCACAAAAAGGCTGCGCCTGACCGTCCTTCGGCAGGATCTGTAGATCCGTCGGTGTAGTACACTGCTGCGTATGGCTCCCTGACGCCTTGTATGTTTTGCAGACCTTCTGCCTCAGTTCCACGGGTAGGCCAGTCACGTTTCTTTCGCCGCGGGGGGCCTGACAATGTTGTGATGAGTGTGGCCTCCACGGGGCCGTGGCGTTACGCTCCAGGGGAAGACGGCAGTATTTATGGCCTCCCAGGCGACACCAGAGTGTTGTAGTGTCTCTATCGCCGTCTTAACCCACCTCCCTTGACCTCGGTGACCTTCATGATGGTTGTAAGCTGAGTGTGGACGTCATCGGGGATGGTCGGCTCTGATGTATGTTTTTATGAGGAAGTTGGCCTTTCATAACTTTCAATCTTGCTTCAGTGATGACACTTGGGTCTCCGCCTCATGTTTTCAGTCTTGGTCCATTTCGGTGCTCCCAAGATTGTCCTCAGCGCCTCATTCTGTATTGTTTTCAAGAGATTTCGCATCTGTAGTGGTGATATGTAGGAGAACAGGACTGGCATAATCAACAAGTGAACGTACCAAGGATTTGTATGCGCTCAGGATCACGGTGCCTGAAGCTCCCATTCCCTTCCAGACATCGCCCTCAATATCCTATTCTTCCCCTGTATTTGTCCTTCAGATGCTGGATCTCAGCCTTGCAACCGTTGTTACGGGCAAACAATGACGCCAAGATAACGCTGCGTCGCTACCCACTCTACGTTTTGACCTTGGAGTCGTAGTGTGTCCAGGGGGCGTTCCTTGTCTTGGCCATAGTTTTGGTCTTGGTCTGAGATATGGTGACCCAAAATTTCCTCACATTGTCCGTTAGAAGGTTTAGGATTCATGCATGGTAGTGGTGGAGTCTCTGCCGTCGTCTGCAGAACAACGTCATCAGCATAGCCGATGTGCTGTGTCCCCTCCGGGAAAGGGAGTTGGCAAGCACGTTCATCAGGATATTAAACATTTGGGGGGGGACTGATGACTCCTCCCTGTGGCGTCCATTGTCTAGCCTCATGTAATCAGAGGCTTCCCCTGAAATATAACACGGCCTTTCTGGGCGAGAGGTATTGCTGCACCCATAGGAGGGGCTTGCCTTTCACTCCCCAAATTTTTTGAGCTCAGCGAGGATTGGCAGTGGTTGGCTCTGTCAAATGCCTTTTTCTATATAAGAAACACAGCTGTCTTGGCCTTGTCATTTGCATAGTAGTTGGCGAGGCAGTTGGCAGTGCTCCTGTGCTTGACAAAGCCATTCACACCTGTATCCAAGTGCCCGATCTTGTAGGTGAGCCGGCTAAATAATATGGTTCCAGCATCTTACATAAGGTTGAAGTGAGGCTGATGGGCGAAACTGGTTGTCTGCGCCTGGTTTTGGGACAGGAATGATATTAGCTGTTGTCCATTCCTTAGGTAGCGTCCCCTGGGGGAAGGACATGTTAAAGAGCTGCATTTGAGGGTCACCCGCGACATTGCAGACAGCATTCAGCATGGAGTAGGTTATGCCCTCCCCACCAAAGGCGCTGTGTCACCACTCGTTTTCTGCGCCCTGAGCATCTCCTCCCTCGTGATGGGCTCATCAGTGTTATCCGATAGTAGCGTGGCCGCAGTGACTGCAGCCAGCCTCGCCCGGGTCAAGGTGGTCTTGGCTACTTTGATGTTAGGAGGCAGATTAGTATTCGCTGATCGCTCGTGGTAGTTCCCTCATGAGCTCAGACGCCTTCCTCGCCGGGTCAGGGGTGAGCGGGAGGTTTTGAATTTTTTTGCCTCCAATGCGGTTGACGTGCCTCCACACCTGGGTCATGTTGGTGGCGTGAGTCAACCTTCCCGTAAACTGCAGCCCTTTCTCCTCACGAATAAGGGCAATTTGGTCTCTGGCATACGAAGCCCAATCCTGAAGGTGGCGTCTGCTCTCGTCAGTCTGGTGTGGTGGTGATTCTTTGTGAGCTGACGAGATACTTTGTTAAGGAACTTAATTTTTTGTGTCTAGTACCAAAGATGTTTCTTATTTGGGTTAAACTTATTCTTCCCTTGGCGGGGTGTGGAGGCATCAGCTGCATCATGGGAAAGGCGCGAGTGAGGTCTTCAGCAAAGTTTTTGCACAGAGACGGGAACAGGATACGAAGCATACCAGGTGTTTAAATGTTCCGTGAATAACTTCCCAACAGCCTTCCCGTTATCCATTGTTCCTCGGAATTGCTGGTACGTCACCACACTGGGCAGTAAATGTTGACACCTGTGCCCAGTGGTCACTCATAAGTTCATGAACGCCGCAAACACTGGTGAGATGGCCACTGTCATTGACTGTCAGGGTAAGGTCAAGTCTCCCTCCCGCTATGTGAGTGGGTTGTGATGCGCCGTAGAGCTTCAGCTCTTCAAAGTCCCCCAGCATGTGGATGATGTGGCGCCCACGAGGATTACTGCCGCCGCCACTCCAAGGCTCTAAGAGTGGATGATGGGCATTATAGTCACCACTCAGCACGAGTAGCCGTCTTTGGTTATTCTCCAATGTAGGTAGCAAGTCGAGTTGTGATCTCTGCCTGCAGTACACATTACACACGTCCACCTTAGTGGACCTGTCCATATGTAGCGTGACGCACAGCGAGTCCACTGTTCCCCGAGGTGTGGGGGGCAAAGCATCAGGGTGGCTGGGAGTTCCTTCCTGACAAGGGTGATAAGTCCTCGTGATCCTCCCTGGTGGAGGGGTTTTTAGAGAGAGAGAGAGAGAGAGGGGAGAGAGAGAGAGAGAGAGAGAGAGAGAGAGAGGGGAGAGAGAGAGAGAGAGAGAGCGAGGGGAGAGAGAGAGAGAGAGAGAGAGAGAGAGAGAGAGAGGAGAGACGAGAGAAGAGAGAGAGAGAGAGAGAGAGAGAGAGAGAGAGAGAGAGAGAGGAGAGAGAGAAGAGAGGGGGAGAGGAGAGAGAGGAAGAGAGAGAGAGAGAGAGAGGAGAGAGAGGAGAGAGAGAGAGAGAGAAGCGTTTGGGACAATACCCTGCCATCAAGGACTCCATCAACATCCTGGGGGGTGGAGGTTGACTCCAGGCTCCGCTTTGACCGCCACCTGGAGACAGTGGCACGTCAAGGCTCCCTGAGAGTGACTCTCCTGCGCCGAGTAAGGCACCTGCTCGACGCTGACGGCCTCATGCGGCTGTATAAGGCCCAAGTGAGGCCCGTCATGGAGTACAGTCCTCTCACCTGGATGAGTAGTGCCCAGTGCCACCTGTCACTGCTGGACAAAGTGCAGAGGCGTGCTGAGCGCCTCATACACCCAACCGACGACCAACATCACTGGGAACGTCGCCCGCGGCAACAGTGGCAGCAGCAGCAGCGACGACAACAACAACAACATCATCTGCAGCTCCAACAACACTAGCAACAACAGCAAAAACAACGACTACAGCAGGAGCAGTGGCGGGATGATCCCCGCTCCTAGCTTGACAGCCTGGGGCCATGGAGGAGAGTCGGTGCCTCACAGTGTTGCACAAGGCCCAGGTGCAACACTCTTCCCACCTTGCAGGACTTCGGGTCCCGTGGAGGAGGTCAGAGCGCGCTACGAGGACAGTAGTGTCAGGTGATCTCCTCCTCGAGGCCCCGAGGACCCACACCGTGATGGGCCAGCGAGCCTTTACATGGGCCACGGCGACTCTGTGGAACACCTTCACGGTTGAGGTAGATGTCTTGGCCATGAACACCCAGCAGGTGAAGGTGGCGGCCCACAGATGGTGCCGCTCACATCCGCCCCAGAGCCCGTAAGGCGTAACACAGTGTCGTGCCAATAGTGATACATAGTGACACACACACATAGTGACACACATTGACTCAGTGACAGAGTGTACGTGTAAATAGTGCGCCTGAAAAGTGCCTGTGACGGACAGTGACCCTCAGTCTGTAACAATTTATATTTAGTTTATTCTATAAGGCATAGCTTTCAGATAGATGTCCCCGGGACAGGGGACATCTTTAGCTTCTGCCACCCATTGGCTTCAACAACCTCTTTGCTATTTGTAGCCATGTATACCATGTCAGTTGTTTAAATAAAAAAAAAAAAAAAAAAAAATATTCTTTGATCTATCAGACACTTTCCCAAGTACCAGTGACAAGGTTATTGACTATACAAAGCGCCACCACGCTAGGACGAACCTGATGGGCACGAACCGCTGAGGAGATAGAAAAACAAAGTCAGAGAGAGAGAGATAGAAACAGAAAGACAGAGAGAGAGAGAAACAGAAAGACGGAGTGAAAACAAAAACAGAGAAAGAAACAGAAAGACAGAGACAGAGAGAGAAGAATAGAAAGACAGAAACAGAGAGATAGAAACAAAGACCGAGACAGAGAGAAACAGAAAGACAGAGACAGATTAAACAGAAAGACAGAGACAGATAGAAGCAAAAAGACAGAAGAGAGAGAAACAGAAAACAGAGACAGAGAGAAAACAGAAAGACAGAGACAGATAGAAACAGAAAGACAGAGAGAGAGAGAGAGAGAGAGAGAGAGGAGAGAGAGGGAGAGAGAGAGAGAGAGAGAGGAGAGAGGGGAGAGAGAGAGAGAGAGAGAGAGAGAGAGGAGAGAGAGAGAGAGGAGAGAGAGAGAGAGGCAGAAATACAGATCAAATATAAACAGAAAGACGGATAGAGAGGAAACAGAAAAACAGAGACAGAGAGAAACAGAAAGACAGAGACAGATAGAAACGAAAGACCGAAAGAGGGGAGAAACAGAAATACAGATAGAAACTGAAAGACAGAGACAGATAGAACATGGCAGGTCGACCCGCCAGGATAAAACAAAAGGTCATGCTGATCTCCCGGCGACATCACCTCCCAGCCACCCCTATCCCACCCATTCTTCTGGACGGGAAGGTGTTGCCCTGCAGCCGACGGTCAACATTCTCGGCGTTGAGGTGAACACACCCTCTTCTTAACCAGCCACGTCAGGAAGACAGCTCCAAGGCCGCAGGCAGGTTTAACTGCGTCAGGGGCGTCTCCCCCCTCCTTGACGCTCGGGGTGTCACAAACCCCTTTTTGTGGCCCTAGTCCGCTCCCTCAGGAGTACGCCACCCTGACTGGTCATCCTGCCCCAACTCGTGCCTTGGTCTCCTAGACAAGGTACAAAAAACCCTGCCCAGCGGCTCATCTCCCTGAAGGGAGCACCCAAAGATGCAAACTCGCCCCCCTACAGCCCCTACAGCACAGGCGAGACGTGGCCGGCCTGTGCGTTACGTACAAAATCCTCAAGCAGGGGGGCCCCGCACCTCGTATACTCGGCAAACGTGGGCGACACCTCACCCATACTCCACCAGGGACGCCCAAGAGGGGCCAACAACTCATTGTTCCCTTCGCCAGGACAGCGACCTTCTTCCGCTCCTTCCTGCCGCGATACAGCAGGCATGAAACCCCTGTAGTGCGTCAAAAGTGACATGCACCAGGCCGCCACACTCCACATCTTCAAATGTGCAGTGGGAAAGCCTGGCTGATGCCATCTGACATAATTAGTAAACTTATAGACAACTAGTAAATGTGCAAACTTAAGATAGTTATCGGCACCTCACCGGGAACTTTTAGCTGTAAAATTAATATCAGATGGTAAAAAAAAAAAAAAAAAAAAAAAAAAAAAAAAAAACTGAAAGACAGAATAGTGAGAAACAGAAAGACAGAGAGAAACAGAAAGACAGAGAGAGTGAGAAACAGAAAGACAGAGAAACAGAAAGACAAAGAGAAACAGAAAGACAGAGAAAGAATCAGAAAGACAGAGACAGAGAGAGAAGAATAGAAAGACAGAGACAAAGAAATAGAAACAAAGACATAGAAAAAGAAAGACAGAAAAATAAAGACAGAAAGAAAGACAGACAGAGAAACAGAAAGAGGAGAGAGAGAGAGAGAGAGGGGAGAGGAGAGAGAGAGAGAGAGAGAGGAGAAGAGAGAGAGAGAGAGAGAGAGAGGGAGAAAAAGGAGAGAGAGAGAGGAAGAGAGAGAGGGCGAGAGAGGAGAGCGAGAGAGAGAGAAGAGAGAGAGACTACTTAGAAATGCACCATATGACCAGAGAAAAAGCGAGAAGAAAATAAAAAGAAACCTGTACATATGAATCGCATCCTTCATGTGAGAGAGTGAGCAGGATAGGAGGAAGCAAGGAAGAAAGGAAGGAAGGAGAGGTAGGCATGAATGAAGGAGAAGTTGGCTATTATCCCGCCAGCACTGCTAAGACACACAGCCGCGGGAAGATAGAGCTGGGTCTGTCATCTCCATGGCTGGAAGGTCTTATCTTGAGATTTTTCTCGCGGCTGGTTGCGAGAGTGAGTGAGTGAGTGAGTGAGTGAGTGGGTGAGTGAGTGAGTGAGTGAGTGAGTTAATGAGTGAGTGAGTGAGTGAGACAGACAGACAGACAGACAAACAGACACATATATAAAGACAGACAGAGACAGAAACCTACTACATACAAATAAACCATATGAATGATACAGACAGACAGACAGACAGAAGAAAAAATAGAGACAGACAGACATACACAGACAAGGAAAAAGAATAATATAATAAATAAACCATAATAGAGAGAGAGAGAGAGAGAGAGAGAGAGAGAGAGAGAGAGAGAGAGAGAGAGAGAGAGAGAGAGAGAGAGAGAGAGCCAGCTTGGAAACAGTTAAGAATCTCGACGTGCCGGAAATATAAAATGAAAAGAGGCAGAGGAATTATAACCTTGGAAATCCTTGACGCTATTAAGGTGAAGGCAGTTCCCGGGGATCTAGGTCAAGGGTCCGGCGGCTGATGGAACCCTGGCCTTGAGGAGGAACTGAGGGCACCTTCATCCTGCCTGGGGGTCTTGAGGATAGATAGACAGACATACAAAGACATATAAATAAAAAGAAAGATAGACAGATAAGGACGGATAGACAAAGACATATATACAAACAGTGAGACAGATATTGAGAAAGAACGATAGATAGACAGAGAGAGAAAGAGAGTGAGACAGAAGAGTGAGACAGAAAGTCAGAGAGACAGGTAAATATAAAGAAATATTGGTAGATAGATGGACATATTGATTGACATAGAGACAAATAATAAAAAAGGAAAGTAGATACAGACAGAAAGACATAAAAAGGCATGTAAACAGTAAGATAGATATTTAGACCAAAGACTACTATATACAGTAGTCTTTGGTTAGACATATAAACAGTTTGACAGACAGAAAGACATATAGACACAGATATATTCTGGAACGAATACAGATAGACAAAAATATATCTAAACAGAGAGAGACATAAGCAGAAAGTAAGAGGCAGATAAGGACAGGTAGACAGAAAGATAGACAGAAAATCAAAATGAAAGATAGAAAGACAGATATATAGATAGACAGAAAGACAGATAAATAGATAGAGACATAACAATTGAAAGAAAGATGCAGATAAGGACAGATAGACAGAAATAATTATAGGGAGACAGTTGAATGGAAAGAAAAATAGTTAGATAAGGACAGATAGACAGACAGAAAGAGTTATAGACAGACAGAGAGGCATGGAAACAGAAAGAATATTAGATGGACAGATAAGGACAGATAGACATAAATATAATATTGAAAGAAAAAGAGACAGACAATCAGAAAGAAAGATAGCTAGACAGGCAGACAAAACAGGTTGATGGATAACAGACAGACAAAGATAGAGACAGTGACATAAAAAGAGTGATAGATAGACATAGAAAGAGACAGAGTAACATATAGATAGAAAGACATATAGACAGACAAAGACAAACAGAAATAAAATTTGTTAAACATAAAAAGGCTGACATATTAAGAGACAGATAGACAGGGACAAAGACTGACAGACATGGAAAAAGACAAAGAGACAGAGAGACGGAGTCACAGAAAGACAGACAGAATAGAGACGAACACAGACAGAGACAAAGGTAAAAAGACAGGGTTATAGACAGTAACAGAAAAGACTAATAGACAGATAGAAAGAGACAGACAGAAAATACCGGAGAGACACAGAAATAAAAACATAAATAGAGACAGAAACAGACAGAGATAAACAAACAGACTAATAGGCAGACAGAAATGGACGTCGAATGAATAACTCTTTTGCTTTGAAAGAGGAAAACTTGATATGCTTGTGTGTGAGGCCGTACGTTTGTAACCTGACGGGGGTAGTAAGCAGGCAGACAGCCAAGGAGGAGGCCAAGGGGGGAGGAAGAGGAGTGATGGACGAGGTTGAGAGAGAGAGAGAGAGAGAGAGAGGAGAGAGAGAGAGAGAGAGAGAGAGAGAGAGAGAGAGAGAGATGAGGAGGAGAGAGAGCGAGCGAGCGAGAGGAGAGAGAGAGAGGAGAGAGAGTTCAAATTCAAATTCAAATTATTTTATTTCCACTGAAATAGTGGTAATTCTTTACATTTCCAATAAAATACATTATGAGATAAAATACAAACATTGAGTTAAAATATCACATCCAAAAAGTGTGTCTTATTACTAAAACAATGCTAAAAGGATACAGACATTGCAAAAAATTATGGTAGGTTATATAATTCATGTGTTATTTAAAAGGAGGCTGCTAAGTTTACTTTTAAATATAGGCAAGGTAGCAGCATCAGTAATATTAAGTGGCAGGTTGTTCCTTATTTTAGGTCCTATGACATCCATACTTCTAGCACCCGCATCTGTTTTTGTTTTGGGTACATATACACAATTTTGTTGTCTGGTTCTGCTTTTGGTTACTTCACGAACAGTAGGAAGTTTCTTGAACCATGCAGGATAAAAATCGTGTAATACCTTAAAGACAGTGGTACGTGTGTCCAATAAATGCTTCTCTCATGCTTTTATCCACCCTAGTTCTTTTAATATAGGCGTTACATGGTCGTATTTCCTAGCACCACCTATGGCTACCTTAGCTGCAAAGTTTTGTAATTTTTGGACATCGCTCATTATAGTTAGATTTGTCGTGCCCCATATCCGAATACAGTAGTTTATTATGCTGAGTACTAATGACTGCACCGCAATTATTCGGGAGGGTTTGTCAAGATTGTCACTTACACGACTTATGAACATTAGTGTACCAACAACTTTTTTATGTACCTCATTGATATGTTTGTCGAAAAGCAGAAACCGATCAATGTATACACCGAAGTTTTTAACATGATTGCTTGGGGTGATGGTATCCTCATCTATTTTGATGACGGCATTGGAAGGGACATGTGACAAAAGTTGCCTATTTTCAATAAAAATACACTGCGTTTTGCTTGAGTTAAGCATTAAACCATTATTAAGAAAATATTTCTTGACACATTTTAGGGATTCTTCAGTTTTTCGAATGAGACATGTAAGTTCATCTACATTACTCAATCAATCATTGGGGGCATACGCCGGGGGGCGCGTCGCCTCGTCCACCCTACGACGCCACTCCCGGGGGTCACCACGCGCGAGTTCCCATGCAGGCCCCTTTCCCATACCAAGCAGCTCTCGACAAGAAACATCAACTTGCCCCAGCCACGAGCCTTGTGGGCGCCCCCTTGGCCTCCTCCACGCCGGATTGTCTCTTACAGATACAACCCGACAGGAAGGATCGGTTTCAGGGTAGCGTGTGAGACATAATCAATATGTCTCACAACCATAGAGTAAGACAGGGATCACAAGCGATTTGAAGATCCGGATCTTTGTCCTCCTGCACAGGTACCGACAACGCCAAATAATCCCGCTGAGCGAGTCCATAACACCGTGGGCTATGCCAATCCGCCGTAAAACTTCTTGACGTGACCCGCCGTCATTATGGACTGCGCTACCAAGATATGTAAAACTTTCCAAGATCTCAATGTCCTTGCCACACGCATGAACAGACTGTACTGCTTCGTCTAGTAAGTCTCCAAACACCTGGACCTTGGTCTTGAGCCAGGAGACCTCATATCCCAAAGGCTTTGCCTCCTCGTGCAGCGCCTCGAGAGCCATCTCCAGGACCTCCTGCGACTCAGCAAAGATTACTGCATCATCGGCAAAAACAAGATCAGTGATCTTGGTGTTGCCGACGGATGCTCCACAATCTCTTTGATCTACAACCTTGTCCAATACCCAGTCCATACAAGCGTTGAAAAGTGATGGGGCAGGGACGCACCCTTGCCTCACTCCTGTATTCACAGGAAAGAAGCTGGATACACCTGCCCCACACTTCACAGCACTCTCAGTCCCAGAATACAGACAAGTTATCAAACCAATAGTTCACATTAGTCCACCAATAGTCTACATTACTGGTATGTATAAATTGAGTGTCATCAGCATATTGGATTATTGTGCAGTCCTTGACATATTCAGCTAAGTCATTTACGAAGATATTAAATAGGATTGGACCCAAAATTGATCCTTGTGGGACGCCATAATGAATTGTGTGTTTAATTGAAATAGAGTTCTTTATGCGAACAGATTGGGTTCTGTTCCTCAGATAGCTGTCAAACCAGTAGGAATCAATTTTGAGCTTGAGGCATTTATTTATAAGAATAATGTGATTAACACTATCGAAAGCTTTTGATAGATCACACAGAGTGGACAAGGATATTTTTCTGTGGTCCATGTTGCTGTATATTTCATCGGTAATGACAGTAAGAGTAGTCTCAGTGGATAACCTGGGCCTGAAACCATGCTGGCTATTTGATAGAAGCTTTCTGACTTCTAGGTGGTGTATTAGCTGGTTTACAATTACTTTTTCTAATATTTTTGATACTCTAGAGAGAAGTGAAATAGGTCAAAAATTGCCCACGTTATCAGCGTCTCCATTTTAAAAAAATGGCACCACAATGGCATGTTTCCAGGGGTCAGGGAAAACACCAGTAACTATGGACGTGTTGATAATACATGTTACATATGATGCTATTACATACAATGCATCCCTAATAAATGTCAATGGTATAACATCCGAGCCAACAGAGTTAGTATCATTTAGATCTTTAATAGTCAATATTACAGTGTTTATGTCAACAGGTTGAGGTCTAAAATAGTCAGTGTCCATAGAAACAGTATTTGGATCTTGAGGTGTAGGCACGTTTTCACCCAGAATACATTGTGTTCTTTCATAAGTATTTTTTCCTTTTTGCAAAGTAGGTATTACATTCTTCTACTCTATTTTTGGCTTCATCAAAAGAATGTTCATTAAATTAAAAAATTTTGTTAGGAACAATTTCCCGAATGAGTTTCCAGATTGCGGCAGTATTTCCTCTACAGTTATTAAATTGTGTGTTGTAATGTGAAGACTGAGCATTGCGAATGAGAGTAGTGACCAACTTTTTCTATCTTTTATACTCTTCTTGTAGTGTTGTATTCTGACGATCAGCTTTTAATTTACTCTGAACATTGTTTCTGATCTGAATAGCATGACGTATGTAATCATTCATCCATGGAGCAAAAGGTCTACGAATTACTTTTGTAACAATTGGAGCACATTCGTCTAAACTTTTAATAAAAACATCCGTAAACATTTTCAACTGCTCATTTACATTGTCAGTTAAAAATATTTTGCGCATGTCATGTGAGTTCTGCATTAATATTGAAGAAAAAGTGTCGACTGTAGTTTCCTAGGTGACGAAATGTTTTAATAATAGGTTGGCGTTTGGGTTTACTTATGTCAACTATTATACTAATAAGGTCATGGTCGGCGATTACTTGTGGAACAACATCATGTGTTAGAATTATATCAGGGTTGATAGTTATAATCAAATCTAGGAGAGTTGCTGATGTTGGAGTAATTCTAGTGGGTTTGTCTATGATTTGAGTCAGTTTGTTGTTCTTTATTAATTTGCTTAATCTATTATCTTACGAGAGTAAATTATCATTGAAATCACCAAGGATAAAAAGGGACTTCTTTCCTACACTTATTAGCCTAAAACCATCTTCTATGTAATCAAAAGATACTGCTAAAGCTTTTGGATGCCGGTACATACAACCTATATTAATAGCAGTTAGTTTGCGCCATTGCACAGTAATCCAAATATCCTCAATGCCAAGTGGTCTAGTGATATCTAGAGTTATTAGGTTACATATCAGTATTTGTCTTACATATATACATGCACCAGCACCACGTCCATTGTCACATCTAAAAACCTTTTAATTAGATACATTAATATAATTGTCTGGCGTATGTGGAAGGAGCCAGGTTTCCGTAACACATAAAACATCTACATTTCTTTCTTCAATTAAAAGTTTTACTTCATCA